>ARYC01020086.1:0-32257 GCA_000711775.1 Oxytricha trifallax
ATTATCATTTTAACTAATTAATTACTTTTTTCTTATTACTTTTAATTAACAATTTTTTTACTCTTGATTGAAAAGATATAAAGCTATTCTCTATAAATTTTTTCAATTTCTATTGTAAATTCTGCTATCCATTTATATTTTGTCAATTGTTATTTCTATAATTATCACATCGCGGTGCCCTTAAAGTTGGCAGACAAGGTCATAATTATAATAATTTCCATTCTTAACTGCCTTTTTGGTATTATTTAATGATACAGTAACTCAATTACTGAATTCAGCTACAATTATTCATAGAATATATGCAATTGCAATAAGTAATAATTGTTTTTTCGCAACCAAATTTGATATTATCCCATCTATATCTTTAATCTAGTCTAAATATTTATGTTAACTCTTGTTTATTCAAAACAATGTTAAGTGAAATACAAAACATATTTGAATATCTATTTCTATTGATTTCGTATCTCCAGAATTAATTTAAATGCTAAAAACTAAGTAACTAACTATTTTAAGCTTCGTAGTAACGTTTTTAATATTTATAAATTTATTCTATAAAAAATTTAGAGCAACATGAGCTCAATTAACTACAAATTTGAATCAATCTTCTTATTATATAAATATTGAGTTATTTATGTTTTTAAGGTATCATGTAGGTATTTACAAATTATAGACTAAACTTATATTTAAATTGCTATAACAAATCTTTATCCTAAATTTGAAATTCAAGGATACATAATGCATTTGTATATATAAAATGAGAAAAAAAAACATAAATCCATTAAACAATTATGCATTAAATTTAGCTTTATAGTTATTATATAATTTTATAGCTTAAATAATTGTTCATCCGAAAATTGTACAAAAAAAAAATTAATGTGCAAGATAAACGAATAATTACTTCTATCATACATAATTAGAATGTCAAATTATATAAGTCATAAATCTTTGAAAAAAATATATGGATTGTTAAATTTAAGTTTCAATAATATTTTACCTTTCATTTATAATTAAGTGCCAGCAATTAAATATAAAAAAATTTTAAATTCTTTAAGGTAAGTAGATCTCAAAAACATAATTTTAGAAGCTCTTGTAAGACTTTGATAAAATAATCCTGAATCAATAAAGATATTCAATTCATACAAAAGCAAAGCTAACCATTGAATATATACTTTAATATTATAATAATAAATTATAAAATTACATATACTTATCATATTTAAAAAATATTTTATAAATAACCAAATTGAAGGAAAAAAAATCATTAATTTTGAAGCTCTCTCTCATATCTATAGTCCAGATTTTGTGAAAATTTATGCCATAGATTCAAATGAACCATTTATCGCATTAAATCTCAAGCAAAACATAAAAGTAAAATAAAAGTAGTTTAAAAAATACTCAGTACTTAGTGAAAAATATACTAAATTCATGCTTAACAAAATTACAAAATTTATTAAAAAATATATTATTTTTAAAAAAATAAAATTAAATATCAAAAGATAAATAATAGATTGCTTCTATAACATGCATTTGAATGTTTAATAAAATTTTATCTTTTGTTAAGTATAGTAATTTTCTGATTTTATATATACCTTCAGATAATTTATTTCATTATGATTTTTATTTATATCCCTGATTAATTTATTTTATGTCAAGGTATATTTTTAATGTAATTATCCAATGATTTTTTAAATGCTCTAATAAATTATTCTTTTATTTTACTTTATTTCTTAGTAGTTTTATTTTGTAAACTAGTTCCTTTACTCTTTTAGATTTAGTAATTTAATATAATTAAACCATAGGAAATAGAAAGAAATTTCATTTTTTAATTTTGTTATAAAATGTTTAATTTCAACAATATATAATATAATAAATGCGATTTTATATAGTTTATTGATTCAACTAAGCTAATAACTTATTACTTGAATATAAAAATTAATTTTGGTGAATTGAAAATCTTATAGAAAATTAATTATCTTTAGTTCTAAACTAATACTCAATATTATTTGCTTTTAAATATAATGCTTTATTGCTTTTCTTATAATTGCATAATCTAAATAAATAAAAAGCTTAATGAATTAAATTTATTGCCATTTTTAAATAGTTTTTCTTTATCTAAAATAAGTTTATATAAATCTAAATTAATATTATTAATATTGAATTGAAAGGGGAAATTCAAAAATAAAAATATCACAACTGCCACTAATTAGGAGAACTTTATTTTTAATTTTAAAAATGATTATGCCTATTTAAAAAATATATATAATTATAATTATAATTTGTTTGCAAAGTGTGTAAAAAGGTAATTACCCACCTTAAGCTTAATTTTCTGCATAATGTACGACTTATACATTTGTATATTTTTATTAATTTCTATAAATGTTAAAGCTATATACCACTTACTACTTTACGACAAGATAAGGAGATTCATTATCGGGATCTTTCAAAGCTTCAACATTTTTAAATTATCATTCTCAAAATGATTGATACTATACTCAACTTCGATGAGTTTATTCTGGCCCAACTCAATTCAATATTAAGGGTAAATCTTTCAATTAGGGACACCAAATACTCTTAATAAAATATATAAATGTAAAAAGATTCTTCAACAAACACATCATTCCTCCTATGAAAAAGTTAATTTAATTCAAAGAATACATAGTTGATATCATTTTTTTAAAAAAAAATCAGCTCATTACTAGGAATGCTTCACGATAATTACAACAGAACGCCTTTCTTGAATTGGGATAACACCAAAAGAGATTGCTTCTAAAGTAAGTGTATCAAAGTGCGCTTGACGTAGACGCTAAATGAGGCAAGCTAGTTTTCCTTTTCTATGCTGTAATTAGCAAACTATCATCTCAACGATTTAGACGATTTAAGCCTTTGGATAGATGTCTCATATGAAGATTTAGAGATAAAAAATATAAAAAGTGTGAGTATTAAAGAAAATGATATAGCAGAGGAGGTTCGGAATTAGATTTTAAACATTATTAATTTTATATTAATAATATAAAAAATTGTACATTGAGCAGATAATCATCCCTAAGTTATATTTTTGCACGCTTCGTTCACAAATTACATCATTTATTAATAATAATTAAATTAATTCATTATCGTTTTTAAAATTAAAATAATGTACTCCTAATTATATGCAGTTCTAATTAATTATAATTATAATTATATTTTTATTTCAGAATTTTCATATTTCAATTCTATTTTTATAATAGTATCTTTAAATATTTTTCTCTTTAATTTCAAAGGATCACTAAATAAGATATATATTTATAAACTTATATATATTTTGAATTTTTATAATTTAAAAATAATAATTAAACATAAAGCAAAAAAATAAAAAATGAAAGTTAAAGGGAAATGTTTTTAATCAATAAAATAAATATAAGAGTCGAGGACAAGAAAAAGTACAAGAAAGGAATTGGAAAATATTAAATATTAACTTTATTTTTAGAAAGAAGGCAAATAATAAGTACTACTGAAATCGAACATAAGTATTTGTATTCTCAATTATTGATTGATATAATTTATTTTTGTTTAATTACTTTATTATGTAAGCTATCCAGTTTAATCTTTTTAATACTATTTTAAAGTTCCCATTTAATTATTTTCAAATCAGCAAAAAAGATTTAAATTTATAATACTCTCTATTTATTAATCCTCATTTACATGAGGATTAAAACATTTTTTCTTCTTTTTAGTAGCAATCTCTATCTTAAGCCTATAGAGCTTGCTGCTGTTACTACTCAATTCTTAAATGACCTTTCCAAATTCTAACTGGAATAAGATAAATTATATTTACACTAATCAGTTGATTTCTTCTACAAAAACTTGTTAAATGAAGACTATTTGATACCACAAAATTCTTAATAAACTTTGGCCTAATTCTAAACAGACTTTTTGCATTTTGATTTTATGACTAACCACAAGAATTAGATCTATGAGTAAAGTTATTGACAACTAAGAATTTTCTTGTCATGAATACAAGTGAATCTATAATAAGAAAATTAAGATTCTAAGTTTTTATACAATAATTTTAGGCGACTCTTATTACAAAAAATAACATTTTAAAAAAATTAATAAATCATTCCAGTTACAAAAAAGTTGTTCAAGCACTCAAGAAAGCTTAGATTTCTGTGGAATAAGATGATTTAGTGAAAAATAGATTATTCTATAATATAATTGAAGTAATTAATATATATTAGCATGATAATTTGGTTGAAAGCTGATGGAATACGAATTTTCTTTTAATTAAATATTTAGAATTTTACTATATCTTTTCAGTATTTGATAAATATATTCTATAATTAAATTAAATAAATTTCCAAAGATTATAAATTGAAATATTTTTCAAACTTCATGTTAAATAAAATCTCCAGGAATAATCAAAATAATCTTTAGTAGTTCTAAACTAAAAAAAACCTAGATCTCTTTTCTAAATAAAAGTACTTTATTAGGATTAAATCTGAGAAATAATATGTTCAAGTCAATTTATTGAAAAAATTTTAATAATTTTGCAATAGTGCAAAAAGCAATTAATAAAAAAATAAAATTATTATGTGCTTAAATTTAGTTATTGAATTCTAGTAAATAAAGAGTAAAACTTTCAGAGAATTTATTAAAAGGCTAATATGAAAAATTATGAAAAAGATATTAGCTAGACTGAAAAGATATTGTATAAAATAGGGTGTCATAATAATGTAGTCATTAATAGATTTAAAAAATAAAAAAATCTATTTATAAAACAGTTAAGATATTATTAGTTGGATATATACTTTTCAAATTATATAAGAACTATCTAAAAATAGACTAGTTAATAAGTTCGAGTTGTTTTTCCCATTTAGAAGTCAAAGTTCATCAATTATTTTATAATAAATATAATGAAGATACTTCTTATATACAAAAAAAACATAAAATTAATAGTTTTATATATTATCCAAATAAAACCTGTTATCTTTGATGCTTGTATTGTAAAAATAATTTTTAAAGGCCATTACTAATCTATACGATCAATGTAGTTTAGATAAAAAATTCTAAAATTAAGATTAATCTTTTTGACAATTTGTATTAAAGTTTATTGCTAGGATCTCATATAGTACTCTATTTACTGAAGAAAAATGAGATCATTCTCATGTAAGAAAGTTTTCAAGTAGATTATTCCTCGATATTTTCATCCCAAGATAAAACCAAAAAATAAAACTTTAAATAGTTGGGATTTACATAAACTATATCATTCAGTATGAAATTAAAGTTTATTTTATAATTATTATTTCATTTCGTAAGTTATCAATTATTTTTTATTAAAAACTATTCAGAATATAAGATAGGTAATTGAAAATTAATTAGTTTGAGTAAGAGTATTAGAATTTAAAACCAAATAATTGTTCAAATTTTTTACAAATTAAATACTTTTTATTCTGATATGCTGTAAAGATTACAAAAAGTGCAATAAAAAAAAATCTTATAATTTTCATCCTCAAAATTAGTTTTAATAGAAGAGGTATTTATAAAGTATTAAGATTAGTTTCTATACCAACAGTATAACAAACCTTAACTGGTAAAACTATTGAATTATTAACATAAATAAATTCTTTATATCTTTAATCAACTCTATGTAATGCCTTAGGCATTAAAATAACACATTAATATAATACAACTTAGTTAAGCCAATTATTAAACAAAATTTTTGTATAGATAGATAAAAATTTTCATAAATACCTCAATAATAATCTTAATTATAGATTTAAATAGAAGAAACTACTAAGATAACTTAACAAATTCTATTAAAGTATTAATGACTATTAATAATATAGAAAGTTATCAATTTTATTAGAACAAGAGTCTAAAAACGAAATATTCGTATTCATTGAAAAAATAGATAATTAAATTTTTAAGAAGTAAAAAGTTATAAAAACAATAAAGGATTATATAAAATAAAATGATGTTTAAGATAAGAGTACTGTTTATTCCCAAATATACTAAGGAAGAATAAAAAATATATCTGGATTTATTTTTTAAATTGATCCAGCCTGCAATTGCACAGTAGTAAATAAGAAAAGGTAGCTTACTAGGATTTAAATACATGGAAAGAAATCTTAATTCAAATATGGCGATAAAATATGAGTAGTTTGGATGATGAAACATTTTTAAGATATCTAATTTTAAAATAATTTGTTAGAGGAAAGTTTCCTGCCTCCAAAGGTAGATTTTTAATTCTAATATTAATTTAATTTTATAGTGTATTTTGATATAGAATTCACGACTTCAATTTTCATGACTCTATTTTATACTACTTTTAAATATAATATTTAAGGTTTACAATTATTCCTTGTACAATTAAATATTGAAAAACCATATTAAAAATGATACAATAATAAATAATAAATGCTTCTTACATATTTAATCTAGAAAATGTTATCTATATAAAAGTTATAACTTTAAAATATAAAATATTTATTTAAAATAGATGTAAAAGATCTAAAAAAGTTCCTTCATAAAAATAATATTTTTATGAATGGGAAATGGGCAGGAAATTTCCAAATAAGGAGGAAAACTACTCTTTTGGGGGTTGAAACTTCTCACATTGGTATTTATGGGAGCTTGGTGTATAATATTTTCATCCAATTAGTTTATTGTTAATCAAGTTGTTATAATTTTTAATTTCTCAAAACAATTATTATATAAAATAATGAGAAATGTTATCAAATGGTGATAACTTTAGGTTAATTAAATTACGAAATATAAATCAATGGAGAAAATCTGCTGTAGCTATTTATAGCGTAAGAACAAATTTTATTAAAAAGATTTAAATATTTTTTATTAAAAACAGCTTCCCCAGTATTCATTTCAATAAAGCATTAAATAAAAATTACAACAGTTTAAATGCCTTAATATGAATATTATTTATTGTCATCTTTATTAATGTTTCGAAAGGATAAAATGAAATAAATTTATAAAGAGTTCATCAAAGTTTATGAGAAAACATAAAAGATGGAGAGAGGGGGAAATTATAAAAATATTAACACATAAAATCATGAAATACTTATAATAGAATAAATAACTACATTCTAAATAGAATATTTTTGCCTGTACTCTGTAATTAAAAGCAAAAAAACTAAAATAATAAAACCCCATAGATCAATTAAGACATGAAGATTGGGGAAAATAACAATTAAATTAAAAATTAATTATAATTGGCGTCTAATTTTAATGATTAGGCTAATTATTAAAACTATTGGCTCGATTAATTGTCCCTATAAAATAAACCAATCAGGGTGTGTAATTTAGATTTTAGCCTAATTATATTTAATTTCACCCAATAATAATTAATTATTAATTTTATTTTTATTTTCCCCAATCTTCATGTCTTAATTGATCTATGGGGTTTTAATTTAACTATAATTTTAAAACTCAAAAAAAATATTTTTAATTCATTTATGATAGATAAACAATAAAAACGAGAATCTTAGCAAATTTTCCTTATAATCATATCGATTATTTAATAATTTAAATATCAAAAGATATCTAATTGTAATAATTAAAGAGTATCTTAAAATGATTTTAATTATAGGATTATTTATGAAAATTCACGAGAGCAAATATATTAAGAATTAAAAAGACAAAAATATATTTTTTTGTTTAATTGCCAATAAAAATAAATACTCTTCTTCTATGATTAACATATAGATTCTTATAATCCTTAAATTTACTTTTACATTACAAAATTTACCTTTCTATATATAAGATCAAAATTATTATAACAACCATCGTAAACATTGAAGAAATATATTTCATCTGTAATGATCCTATAGCCCATATTTGATGAGTTATATTTATTTATGATAGGGTGATAATTATTTATATTTTTTTATATACAATGAAGCTCATAATCTTTTTTTCAATAATTTAAATAAAAAATTATATTAAAATTTTTAAATGGAGTTCAAAATAATGATTGCAATTTTTTAGAATTTATGAATTGTTAAATCTGATTATTTTTTCTCACTTTAACATCTTATTAAACTATTTTATTTTAATCCTTAATTATTGTTTGGCCCCTCGATTCTTTATCATTCTATTCCAAATCTAAAAGATTAATAATTTATAATTAAATTACATCTAAGCCTCAAGGACTTACGAGATTTATTATGTTTAGGAATATATTCTTTCGAGCCACCCATATTAGGGGATTTCTGTCCTCAATTTTTTCTTTTTCTTTAGTTTTTTTCTTTAAATATACTTTGGCTTCTTGGTCTTTCCCATTTTTCTATCTATTTACGTTGTACTTTCCTCCTATTTTTTAAGGGACTATCTTGTCACCTTTCATTCTGTTTTTGGGTAGTCTCATCAATTGATTCTGGTATATTTATTATAAAACAAGTAAAGTTATAAATAATATTTTAAGGTGGTAAAAATAAGTTGGTCTAAGTATTTATGTATTGCATGAACTTTAAATTATAAGATAAATTGGTTGAATATTTGTCCGTAATCTATTGCAAATCCTTTAATTTCGTGTTATTTTATTCAGTTGTTTTTAAGTACTATTGATAGTAGTTGTTTAACTCAACTCGTGATTGTTACTGATGTTTTAGCATCCTTTGCCTCATCATCTATATAAGCTAAGTTCCACTTTGTAGGTTTTTGGTGTTAAACTTAATATTCCTGCTAGTCGGTGATGCTATTTAGTAGACTGACTGGTAAAGGCCTATGAATGATATTTTGATCTTTAGTACAAGTAACAATTCTCTACTTTCGAACATATGTTCCAACATCTCTAGTGGAACTCTGTTTCATGCTATTATAAGGTAGCGTTGCCTTCCATCCGCCTTCATTAATATTTATCATGATTATGTTTTGTGACATATTTATTATTTTTTTGTTTTAGTTATTAATATTAATTAAAGATCACATATCTTTAATTATTTCCAATTTAGTAGGTATTATTTTTTCTTTGAAGACTATAAATAGTTCTGATGAGTAGGTGTAAGTGTATTAACCTTGATCTACATTGCAATCGGAGTTGTCATCTCCCTGTCAGAGATACTTCTACGTTTTAGGAGAGTTCTGAAATCCTGATGGGAGTATGTACTCTGTTAAATTTTCTCCCTATTCTTGGAATATTCTGATTACTAGGATAAATTCATGTTAATTCTTTCCTATATTCTTGCTGTGGCTAGATAAACTGGCTGAGTGTTTTGTGCTAAATAAAGTCATTAAATTCGGTTTAGGAAGGAGGGGTTGGAGAGTATCTAATAAAGGAATTAGGAGCTAGAGCAGGGTTTCTCTTTCTTCAACTATTTTAATTTGGATCACTTAAACCTTGATGTCCTTAGTTAGAGTTGATTGTGTGGGTCAACCTAATAGAATAGAGTTAATGAAGAAACATTTAGAATTAAATAGAGCTATTTTTCATGTTCTTCTAAATTAAAAAACATTAGTTAATATATAATATTTAGTAATTTTAATTTAATTCATATTTATCGTATATTAATTAATTTTTATTTATTTCTTTCATTTGATATCATAAATTTAGAATTTATAATTTATGATATTTTGTAATATATATATTTCTATTAAGTCATAAACTTCAAATCTTAATTATTCTAAAAACTTTTGTTTTATCTTATTTAAAACAACCTTCAGCTGTTTATTGATTATCGTTATCTTATTTGATGTTATTATCTTGGGTAAAAATAAGTACTTGCTAAGATTCTATTGACGTTTGTGCCTTAAAATTCAAGTCTTTCCAAATCAGTTCTTATTCTTCTACTGTTAACTCTGCTTGGTAGACTGCAGTCGTTAGTTGTTGCCGTGACTGTAATGTTGGCTTTTTAGCTGAGGTTCCAAGCTTATTTACACGAAATATAAAAATTAATATAATAAAAAGAAAGAAATATTAACTAATACTTTGTAATAAACATAAATCTTAGTGTGATTGATTGCCACATAATACTTTTCAATTGAAACAAACGATTTATTTCAGCACTTATGACTACAATCAATTACTGCCCTACAGAATCAATCATACTAGAATATCTAGGCTTTTAAGACGATAACTCTAATGGTGCATCAATTGCGTGATAGATTCCAATCTTTTGAAGCACTCTAGGATTAACCAGCATAACCATTTCAATCAAAATTCTAACTTCATCATCTACTGCTGTTGACTGTTGCGTAATATTCGACTAACAGAGAAAAAGCTACTTAAGACTTTTGATTATGCTTAATTAACTATTGTCCTGATTGATGAGTACTTTTTTTACTTAACCATTCTGTGATTGTATTTTTTAATTCTGTTTATGCAAGGGTTACTGGAAGTAACTCCTTTCAAGATAATATTAAATTATAATTTAATTAATATAATTAATTAATGAATTACAATTCTTGTGGTGCCTTAATTGTGTATACAAAATAAAAATTCAAAATAAAGTGAAAAATTTTTATTTTCCTTTGATAACCAACACTATTATAAAACTCTTTTATGATTAAAATAAAAATGAATAGCAAATAGTAGTGAAAAGGTTTTTACATATAATTTTATGCAATAAAAATAAATATTCTAATTGTAACTATTATCTATATCCTTTTATTTTAATTCTAAACCCAGTTTTCATTATATCTACTAATCTTTTTCATCTATTTGAAAGTCTTTTTGCAGCTTATATGTTCTTATACTGTCCCTGTTTACTTATTTGTTAGCTAACATTGATATTTACCTCTAACTATTTTAAAATAATATATAACATTACTATATTAGAATATTTTGTGTATGTGATTAATACAAATAAAATGTGTATTGAATATCTTGCATGCTCAAATTCTTACCAAAAAACTGTTGCTTTTATATCTCTTTGATGTCCTTTCATATGTGTAGTATTGAAGACAACGGAAGAGTGACTTATACAAAAAAGGCAAGTAAAATTTTAAATTAAAGAATTTGTCAAACATACTTGTAAAATCATCTATTTAATACTGCACATAGTAAGATGTATATTTTAAGTTAAAGAGAGGTTTACAATTATTTATAATAACAGTATAATCGATAAAAAAATTCAAATTTGAAATTTGAATTCATAGTTTAGCAATTTTTATTTTTATGTAAAACTAAATGAATCTTGTGACAATTTAATTTAAAAATTCAAATTACTGACTATCTTTATCTCAATCTTGAGATGTAACACAAATTAATTTATTAGTTAAAATTTAACTAACACTAATTAAAAAATCTAAGCATTTCACTAATAATATAATAAACGCTGCAGAGACTTATTGCTTCTATTTAGTGGCTTGAAATCTTCAACATAGCTACTGATAAAAAAGACTTTTTAATTAGCCATTAATTTTAACAATTAACAAAGTCTTTCAACTAATGCAGAGTAACATGTAAATAATCATAATCGTAATTATCTAAACACGCTCTTTTAATTATTGTCCATAAATTAGAAAAAGAATATTAATATTTTTAATATTTCTGATAATTTTAAATACATTCAATTTTACATTTAAAGAATTTAAAACAAAAATCAGCAATTGTATTAATCTCAGTCAAGATTATTCTATTATATTACTCTATTGGAATTCTATTATCGTTCAGGGATATTATAACTCCAATCAAACTAATACATATTAATATTATCACTATTAATTAGTTTCATCACCTTGCATTTTATGTCCATATTAATGCTAATAGATTAGTGATGATTTTCGAGAAATCTCCTCCCGAACAATACAAGCTGTTTTTATGATCTTAAACGATGCTTTTTTAATATTTTTTTAGGATATACTAATTGAATAAAGACATAGAATAGTTTTAGTACATTTTTAAAAGGATAATACTTTTATGTTGTTAAATCTGCCGATAATTTAGCTTTAAAATGTTTCAATTATGTACTAGTAGTATATTAATTACTATGATTGTTAAATTGTCAAAATTTTAATAATTGTTAGACTTCAATTTACTAATTCACGAGCATAATTATTGAATGTTTTTCTGGATTTTATAAAGACCCTGTAAGTCTCAATATTCACAAATATTTTATCTTCAATAATGACGACGATAAATTTGCTTAAGGCAAGCGAAATTAATCTAGAAATAAAGATCTCTAGAAATTATAAATTAGTTCTAACTTTATTATAATATATGAATTACTATTAAACTTTTTAAAAGGGTTTTTCGCAACTTAAGAATTGGAAGAGAAATTCATCCAAAGAGATCAGTCTGACTACTCAGCACTTCGGGATCTGTAGCGTAAGAAGCATACTCCTGGAGACCGTGTTTCTTACCGAAAGCGCTAAATTCATGTTGATTATTTTATCGCAATACTTGAGAGAGTGGTAAAACTTGGCACTTCAGTACTTGTGTTTGTGAGCTGCACAACAACACTCAGTGAAATCTTGGGGTCATTACCCTCGCTTTGACTCAACTTCCACTTTGGTTGTGCTCAAGGTCATCTTCCGTGTGTATATATATCTAATTGACTTCTTGATCTTCGTACCTTTCACTACTCTGTTCTAAAGATAAAACTAATGTATAGTTAATCTTCAATAATGTGATAGCATATAATAAAGATAATAAAGAATCTTAGATGAAAATAATGCTGGTTTTTTATATATTTTATTATTTTTATTTTTCCTAATATTATTTAAGGAATATAAATAATCCCCAATAATTATGTGCACATAGAATATATAATTAAACAATACTTAATTAATCTACTAATAAGGAACTTAAATGGACAGAGGAATTATCCAGAAGATGCAAAAGAAAAGATGCGAAGAACTCATTTTGTTATATGAAGCCGTTCTAACAATTATTATAGAGTTAGAAATGCTGATAATTAAAAATTTTAGGTTTTTACCCCATTGACTAATTGGTTGCAAAGTTTCACAGTATTCACTGGATGTTTGGGGATCTGCTTTTACCTCTGCATTGAATTAAGTTTGATTATATTATTTAATAAATACTACTTTAATAATTAAAATTAAAAGGGAATTTTAAAAAGTCAAAATTTGTGATGTAAATCACACTTACTTTATTAATCAATAAAATTAAATAAATTGTGAATACATAAATAATTAATATTTGAAACATAAATGAATGAATTCAGCACATAAATAAAAGCACTTGGAGTTCATGAGAGATGCCATAAACTTTCTGAAATTAATATTGACAATTCAGATGAAGTTTCAAAAGTATTCTTCTCCTTCTGACAAATCAGTAAGGCATAGAGGGTTACGGTTAGTCAAGTGCAAAATATTTATTTGCAGGGAATTAAGGGCAGCTAACATAGTTCAAGAACGAGTAGCAATAGAAGTACTTGCAACTCCATCATGTGTAGTACCTAACTACCCAGACACACTTGAGCTTCAAGCATAAGAGAGCCTGAGGATGCAAGCGATATTGTTTCACAAGGAATTTCATGACACAAAATTTCAATTTCCCAACTTCTTCGATTATTCATCTCCCAAGGCATAAAGTTCAAGGTTGCAAAATCGCGATATCGTATATCAGATTGGACCTTGAAAAAATCGACCAAGTTCAGATGCCAAGCTCCCCACAATTTATATCAGCTTACGTGTCGGATTATAGGATAGTTTATATTGACGAAACTATCTTCAAGCCAGACTTCATTTAAATGCGTACCTGATTTTGCAAGTATGAAAATTAGACGCTTTCAAAAGAGGGAACTAAACTAATACTCAAGCGGCAATAATGATGATCAGCGGGTAGCTTGGACTCGTAACATTCCTTATTTTGAAGCTCTCAATAAAATCGGATGATATTGTTGATACCCTCGATGTGCTCAAGCTAGTCGTTAAGGATTAAAGTATTGTTATATTTTTTGACTATCTTCGAGCCCATCACTAAAAGAGATAATGGATTTTGTCAACAAGAACAAATGGACAACGATCTTCAACTCGCTCTACAGCTCACCAATCATATATCTTCATCGAGCAAATTTTCGCTGGAGTTTAATAAAGGTCAGAACAGGGTTAGCGAAGATTGATTTAAGCTTAAACGACAAAAAACATATTTCTCTAAAAGATAAATCAATTCGTGACTATAATATGACGAAGCACTGTGAAAAAGTTGAAGTGTTGTATTTTTGGAAGATGGAACAGCGATTTAATGACTTATGACATATAAACACAAAATTAATTAGTTTTAAATTAATGCAAATACAAATTTTCAATAATCCAAATATATAGTAATCTTTTGGCTGGTGGTGACCTCATTATATTGTTATCAAATCTATCAGAGTGCCCATCTGTGTAGGAGAAGGCTATCATTACGAATTCATCGTATTTGAATGATATCTCATATCTTTTCCTTCCTGCCTGAGATTACTGCTTCAATAAGTAAAGCGCCCTATCCTTATTCTCTGCAACATAATTTTTAATTATAGTGACATAAACTTACTTGAGTAGTAAGGAGAAGAGAATATATCTTTTAGCAAGTCTTAATTGATCTCGATGTTCTCTAGCTTGGTCTCTTCGTCCTTGGTAAGAATCCTTGCCTCTTGCTGGGTTCTTACGATAGTAGTTTGGTAGTCATTATGAGAGTGCTAAGAGTGCCAAAGAAAAATAGCAATCAAAATAGGTTTTGCGAATTGTCGTTTGAATTCAAGTATCTCTCTCACTCTAAAACTTCGACACCTTTGAATTTTTGGTAAACATTTTAAACGGAAAGCTCATGCAAGCAGGGGTCTTTGACATTAAATATATCGGGGCTTATAATAAATTCCTTCTTTGAACGCAGTACTTCCTTGATAAACCTCATACTAGTCTTCTTGAATGTCGACAAGTGATATCCTACTATTTGCGTTTAAATTGAAAATTTCTTGCATGTAAATTTAAAGTAGTTAAACCAGTTACTTTTCCGTTATTTTCCCTCGAAGTTCATAGTGTTCACTAGCGTGTTAATGTTCAGTTGCCCACCGTCTCTAATTTGTGTATTTGTCTGCATTTAGCCGTGATTTTCTTTGAAAACCTGAAATTAATTTTAATTAATAATCTTGTTATCTTACATTTACTAAATAGCAGAAGCGATATAAAGTAATATTACTAAATATTAACATAATTTGGAGGGAATTATAGTTTACTCTGGCATAAGCCCTTATTCTAAAAAAATAGTTTTATATATTTGGGTTTATTTTTTTTATAGAAACATGGGTTCATGTCCTTAAAAATCATATTGCTTAAATAATTAAAAATTTTTTTGTTTATATGCGCGAATATTACCAACGCGTATACTTTTTTAGTTTATGGATTTGATATTGAGGAGTAAGTTATACTTTGAATATATTTATTTTGCTAATAAATGACTTATGCGATAAGTTTTATTTATTTATTTAGTGAATATACTAGAAATTTTATTAACTGTATTAATTTATGAATTTATAACAATAAATGAAAAAATAAATAGCAATATTAGTAATGCATAAAATTAAATTATAATTAAGTTGAGCAACATAAACTAAAAATGGTAGAATACTCACGAGTTGTAGATCCTGAAAACCCAAACCTCCTTAAATAATAAATTCTATGAGCAAAATCAACATTGATTCTTAGTTTCAAAGATATATTAAGAAATTGTTTCTAAAACCTATAACTCTTTATCTATTATTCTATCTAATAAAAGGTGGGCAAGTAAAAATAAGGAAATACAAAATTTATTAAAGAAACTTAAGATTAATTGTTGTAAGCAACCTCTGTTATTAAGCTTATACATTACCTATCTTATATTTTCTTTGAACATCTTTTCAAATTTGTATCCTTAGACACTTAAGAGCTATAAAAATGAATTAAATTTTAAGCTATTCAGAATGTGGAAAGCAATATGACGCTAATAAAAATTGATTACAAGAATTGGCTCCATCACCAAGATAACATTAAATTTGAAAATTCTTATTCAATATCATTTCAAAATTCATAGTTTGTTTGCTAGGATATTGACGAACTGAGAATGGTTGTGCACAATGTAAGGAATAAATAAGAAATAGGATTTCAGGGATTAAGTGTTTCAACCTGCTTCTATATAAAGAATTTAAATTTGAGTGTAAATGCGTGTAACTAGATAAATAAGTATTTAAAAGTCAACAATTAAATCAATAATTAAAAAAAGAAATTCACCAAAATAACTTAAAAGATAAAACAGTATGAAAAACACAGATATATTTGAATTACTGGAGAATATGTTCAATTATCAACAGATTTTAATTCGCAAAATATTTTTAATTCAATATACACTTTATGAAAGTCAAAAATCGGCGAGAGAATAAACTCATGTGAATTCAAAAGTATTCTACTCTTGCTTGATACAGTTTTCTTTATTATAAGCTCGCAAGATTATTCACTTTGCATTTGACGATGACACAGAACACTTGAAAATGGTTTAAATTAAAGTTTAGACAATTCAAAACATTTCATTTTAAAGAACCACACAAAGAAATTGTTTATTTCCAAAGCCGCATTGGAGGCAATGCTCTCATACAATTCAAAATTGTTTAGAATTGTTCACCACATTGAAATTAGCCTTATAACACAAATTAAAATGGTCACTGATGTCACATCTAAAAGTACTAAAATGATTACCTTAAATTTAAGATACTATTAGATGCATAATATTTTATATTTCAATAAATACTTTATGAAAGTCATAAATCGGCGGGAGAATAAATTCATGTGAATTTAAAAGTATTCTACTCTGTCTTGTTACAGTTTTCTTTATTACAAGCTCGCAAGATTATTCACTTTGCCTTTGACGATGACACAGAACACTTGAATATGGTTTAAATTAAAGTTTAGACTAAAGCATCTATAACTAATATATAGTAGAGAGGCCTGACAGTTAATTAATGGATGTGCAGTTGTTAGAAGAAAAAATTCAGTAGTACAAATCTGATAAATAATAATAGCAAATCAGCGAGACTCTTGAATCAAGACTTGCTAAGTTTACTTTAAAACAATTTGATTTTTAATTCTAAACTTAATTATACTTAATAAGTAGTAATCTATAGTTTAATTGAAAAACGATGGAGAGCTTTCAAGCCCAAATATCATTGAAAGCAAATATATCTAAAAAAAATGAAGGACTTTCAAATGACAATAAAACCTTAAGATATACATAATGATGAGTATCCAGACACTAGTCTTATAATTTTATTTTTTTATATCAATTTCACAAGTAAAGCCTTGCATGAAAAGTAGTAGCAGCAATAACAAATCATAAATTTAAAACAGGAAAGTTTAGATCAACAGATAACTCAAAATTAACAGTCGAAACAAGTCATTTAAGAGAATTCGCAATATAACTCATAAAGTTTTATGAAACAGCAGTAGAATTAGACTGAGGAATATAAATATCTATATTAAAGCATTCAAAGAACATCTTAAATGAGGAATTACTCTTAGAATGAATAATTATAGTAAAATTTATAGTAAATTGAAGATTTGATTTAGACTGATGAGGGTGAAATTCAAATGTTTGATAGTCATTAATTGAACCAAGATTTAAAATATTTATTTATAAAATATTTATTATATTTTAAATGAGACAAAGATAAAGATTACTAGCAAGTATAGTTGGAGGATGGAGAAGAAGGTTAAGACAATCAAATATAAGTAAAAATTGAATAATCATGGGATTTTAAATGACAAATAGTATTCAATTTAAAAAGATTTAATTGTTTTTATCCCTTAAATAAATGAGAGTTAAACTAGAGAAAATACAAAAAGAATAAACTTATAGCAATCAGCACAATCTAAATTTGAATTTAAGTCAAACTTTACATTAGTACAATTAGTCATACCTATAAGGCATTATTAATAAAATAAGCCTATATCATTTCACTTTTTTATCTATCAAATTTAAATAGCATGAAATCTTAAGATAAGTACAGTTTGAAAAATTGGAAGTACAGCCTGGTAGTACAGTAACCTGATTAATCTCATAGATAAGCATTGAGTAATTACTCGTACAGAGACAAATTGTAGTACATGAATGAGTACAAAAAGCAGTTGCAATTTCACTAAAAAGCAAAGACTCTTAAAAGACAGATAAATTAGATGATAAATTAACAGGAGTAGAGTGATAGCATTGAATTTATTAATAGGACAAATGGAGGGGGAGGAATTACTGGCATATCTATTACGCAGAGAGATATTTCATATAGATTTATTAATAAAATTGAGATAGCAGATAGAATGGGAAAAGAAATTTATAATAAATACTAAGGAAGAACCAAAGTTAGGAAAGGCTCCTGCTTCCAATTAATTAATCTAACAACCCTGAAATAACTTTATAAAACATGAAATGTGATAATGAGAAAGAAAAGACTTAGATATAAGAAATTTAATCTAAGCAAATACTAGTACCAAAACATTCAAGGCATAAATCATTAGAACAACCTTATTGATAGATTTTTCATCATATATTATTAAACCAGGAGTAAGAAAAATAAAGGATCAGGACTAAACCCAGAAATTAGTTAAAAATCTTTCTTTCTTACAATAAATAAACTCATCCAACGCTCGAGCACTCTACCGTTAAATATATTTTCAACACTAAAAACGAAAATTAAAAGAATTACAGTCTTTCTAAAAGTGTAAATCTTTGACAGATCTCACTTCAAAAACTTTCAATAATACCCTATAGAATACTTTATATGGATATGCTTAAACATAATAGTAAAAATAGTAACAATTTGAAAGTATAACCATAAACACTGTGAATCCAAGCAAGCTAAAAGATGTTCAATTTCAAACTGGTATCGAGAAATATAATCAACACAATAAATCTCTTTAGAACTTGAAAGATGCAGAATAGATGAATAATATATAGAAGAGGTTCGAGTAGAAATATTTGGATCATACTTAGAAAATGTAAAGCTAAAGAATTGAGTAAACGATCCATGATTAATATTTATTACTCACTAAAGACAATAATAAAAGCTAAGAGCAGGATAATTCTTCTTTGAAAAAATTAATGATAAGACATTCAAGAAATAAGACTTTAGATAGTATGTAACAAAAGTCTTTGTAGGCCCTGTTTGATCCAGAATAAATTAACAACTTTTAGAGAGATTTCAAGATACTAATATCTTCTCAGTCAAAAAATGCACATCATGGCAAGCAAGAAGATTAGATATAATCTCATAGTTTACAAAAAACTGAGTCATAGAAATTTATTCAGTAGGAAACTTAATAGAATCTATTTTTAATAATGAGAAGTAGCAAGAGCTTCAAAAAGAACTTTACGACGAAATTTTAAAAGCTTAAAAATCTCACTAGAACATTAGTGAAAGTAATAATCAACAGATTAAGCAGTAAATTTTAGAAAGGTCCAACTCTTCAAATATCTTAAATTAAACCTCTACAAGTTTCAGAAAATAAGTGATTGCAAAAATTAACAACAAACATTATTTAAACAAGAGATATATAGATCCAAGCATGAATCATTAAGTTCATAAATAAGCTCTTGAATCAGCTTTGAGAGACATATAGCCACTTATTCCTTACTAAGAGTGGGCTCAAACATGAGTTTATTGAATCATAGTGGATTAGATAATAGCAATAATCCTAGTTCACGTTTAAATAGCTCAACAAAAAAGATATCTTTGTGTTATCCCATTATTAAATTGCAGGTTTAATTTAGTCTTAATTATATAAATAGTGCAAGGAGAAATAATCAACATTCGGTTATAAGACACACCCTCGTAAACAACAAATTAATACATCAATCAAACATAAACATGACCTAGACTTAAAACTTCCGCATTTAGGCTTTGCCAATTGAAAACTTAAATAAAAGCAATAATATGTGAGTGATTTGAAATTACTAAAATTATTTGTTATTTTATAGTTGTAACTTTTAACAAATTTGTCATGATTTATAATTTTAATTTAATAAATTTAAAATAAGTTACCAGCAGTTTGCTTGCTTAATAATTACATATCTTAAAATAAATTAGTTATAAAATGAGAGCTTCCACATCTTATAATCACATAAAAATATATTAAGATTATAAAATTAGATTTTTTATTTTAAATTATAAGGAAATCTAAATCTTCGAAGTGATTTACTTGCACTTTTGTAGAACAGAAAGAAAGAGCAAGAATATGGCATAAATAAAACTTACAAGCAATTTGAGTCAACTTACAATAAGGATTTCAGAGATCCAGCTAATCTAAGCAATTTTTATCATTTAATTTTTCTCTGTAATTTATTTAGGAATTGTTATTTTTCAAAATTCTTTAGATTTTATAAGCAAATTGAAAGTCTCAAAGCATTTGATAATAATCAGTTAAACACCAACACTAATAAATCACGTTCACTTCTCCAATCTCGGTCTCTGATAGACCTTAAAAACGAGCGTGGTCACTTGCTTCAACAATATTTACAAGCTAAGAAACGCAGTACACATAGAAATATTTAAAGTTTTCAAGGAAGCAGAGTCATTTTAAAGGGGTAGAATTAACTTTTATTGAGAAATAATGCTAAGGATAAATAATAGTTTCAAATAATTATTGGTGGAGCTGCTTCAAAAATTAAATCCCAATCTTTTATTTAAAAGTAAAGTGAGGAGCAATAATCAAAATTCATAGAGGAATATTTCAGTAAAACTGTGGCATAGACGCCAGTTATGAGAAAATCAGAATCTTAAAATGATATTTAATCTTAAATTATGAATAAGTAACTCAGAACCTAAACACCATAAGCTTAATTGAAATAAAACAGCACGTTGAATCATGGGAATCGTAGTTAATCTTAAGTTAACTTATTGAAAGAGACATTCCCAAAGTAATATAAATATCTATTAGATCACATAGAGCATATGCAAAAAGACTTTCCCTTAGTATAAATTCTCATTAAGTTATTTTTAATTTATGTTTTCTCATTTAAGACTGTCCATAATTGGTTTGCATATGTTGTTCGACTAAAACAGGCGATCATTTCGTTCCATTTAAATATCCTCACCAAATGGGAACATAATATGAGAAAATATTCACAAAAGAAGTCAATGATTAAGGGCATAGAGCTCCTATGTTTATTCTTGATAATGAAAAACAATTTGGAACTAAAGTTCAATCTGACTAGCAATATGTAACTACCTAGAGAGTAAGTAAAAGATTTTCTTAATAACTTAAGAATCATTAATTTTGAGAATAAATTAATAAATTGGTAATAAATGTCATTCGATTACCAAACATGAAACTCATTATAGATTTAATTTAAAACTTTAAAAACTATATAAACAATAATATGAATTTTTAGCTATAAATAAATGCCTAATATTTATTAAATATTTTTTCTAAATAATTTATTTTTATATTTTATACCATTTTCAAATTTTCATTCTTATTATTATTCCTAAGATAATCATATAATAAAACACTCTTCAATATATCTATTTTTTTGTCTCAAATAAATTGTATTTTAGTAATAATATTATTATTTTTAGAACGACTATAAACTCTTCTAAGTAAAGCCTGTTTTTGGTGGAGTGAAAAAGTACAACGATCACGCTTTATATGATGAGGAAGGAAACAAAAAAGAGAGTTTAGATTTCCATTAAAACTCCTCCTATCGCACAAATTTCAGGGGTCTCCACATTGATGGAGTGTATCATGAAAAGAATCCTGTATATCCAGTTTATAGCATGCCATTTAAAGACAAGTCAAGCTATCAGAAAACATTCAATGCTCTGTAGATACCTGTAGATGAAAATAGAGAATATGATAGAACATTGGTTGCAGGCTTGAGAAAAAGAGCTAAAGAAGGGTAAATACTAAACCATGAATTTTATTCAAACTATTTATAGGAGAGTATTATGCTAAGACATGCCATTTTAATCCAGATAACATATATGGTCTTATGATCCTGAGTTATGAGTATCTAATGAAAATGCTTATTTAATTAAAGTGATAATACAATTAGTTTATTATTAAATAGAAGAAAAATGTAGATCTTCGTCAAGACTTTGACCGGTAAGACTATTACTCTTGATGTAGAGCCTTCTGATACCATCGAAAACGTTAAGGCCAAGATTCAAGACAAAGAAGGTATTCCCCCTGATCAACAGAGACTCATCTTTGCTGGAAAGTAGTTGGAAGACGGCAGAACCTTGTCTGATTACAACATCCAAAAAGAATCAACTCTCCACTTGGTCTAATTCAAATATATTAAGCCTAATGATTGGCCAATTCCTTTTTTTTCTTTCATCTTTAAAAGAGAGAAGCAATTTTATCTTGATTATATTATTAAGACCTCAATATTTAATTGTGGTCTTGAGACTTAGAGGTGGTGGTCAAGGTTCCATCCAAATTGAACCATCTCTTGCTGCCCTCGCAAGAAAGTACAGATGCGACAAGATGATCTGCAGAAAGTGCTACGCTACTCTCCCACCCAAGGCAACCTACTGCAGAAAGAGAAAGTGCGGTCACTACAGTGATCTCAGACTCAAGAAGAAGCTAAAGGGCTGAGCATTGCTGCTGCCTGGGGTCCTCCTCAAAAGGCACCTCTACACGGCTCCCAATAATTTCTCTAACCGCTCACTCAAATTTTTCTATATCTTCCTTTGCCAATCTTTTAAATATACTTTATAAATGAGTAATTCTTCGCTTCCTTTAAGTAGTTAAGATTAAATGTCAAATTAGATACTTAGATTATCAATCTCCCTTTAAATTATTAAATATCTCAAAATAATTAAATGTGTGAGGTTATAAATTAATTTTCAAAACTTAATAAAAATGTAAACTGTCTTTAAGAAGGGTTAGCACTTGTCAAGCCAGGGTAATTTCATTTTCTTAGAATTTAATAACCTATCTAACATTATCTCTCTTTAGCTAGAAGCCTAATGACAAAGTAGCAATAGTACATGTCATTCTATCATAATTTTCACTCACCTCCCGTATTTTATTGCAATGGTATAAAGTACATCAATGACTATGATTTGGAAGAATACAGGCCATAAATTTAGGCATTCTTAACCAAGCGCAGAACTACTAAGAGAGAAATTCGTAAGTACCTATTAAAAATGAACAATGTCAAAATTTTAATTTCAAAATCAAAACTACCGTTTATTGAAAATTCCTTCTTATCACAAACCTTTGTATTTTAGCACCTAAATGCATAATAATGGAAGACATGGGCAAAGAATATAAAGACATTTATTATCAGTAAAGACTTGTACCTCTAGAATTTTTGTATGACGATAAACATTTAATGAGACTCTACGAAGCAGATGCAATTATCTCTTAATTTGTTATTTCAACTGTTAATGAAGAGTATGAGAAGCAAATGCTCGAAGCTTATCTATAGAAATAAATTATGAATGGCTCTGCAGTGCCATTAATTGATAAACCAAGACACGACAAAATTAAGAAAAGAGCAAAAGAATTAAATTCAGTTTTTTACTATGGAGACAACTTAACTGATTTTGAAACATATTTAGAGAGAATGTATATTGCAGATAAAATGGAAAAATATGCCACATATATGAAGAGAAAATCTATGAGATATAAAGTGAGATGGACTATGTCTGATCTAAACAGATATTAAGATTAAGTGAATTATCGCATGAATGATCCTGAATATTTTGGTACAACAAAGCCCAGATTTGCTGAATTAGATCTTGATAAAGCTTTGGTTAACATGCAAACTCACATGGATATCTAAAAGACTTCTCAAGTAAGAAGAGCTATTTCTTGGTTCACAGATACTAAAGCTTTCCAAAGAGGGACCAAAAGAACTCATGTCTAATCCACTACACTTTTGAGCAGATTTTTCCTCTATATTGATTCATGGGAATTCGTAAATACCATTGATGTCGAAAATGATTTTCACATTAGCCATTCAATCGCAAACATGCATGTATATTTACTTTATCAAAGATTGAGAGATTTTTCAGAGAATAAGTACGCTTTTTAACTAAGAGAAGAGCTAGTCGAAGCATACAATAGATTGACAAATGTAGAAATGTAAGATGTAGATGTATTGAGAAAGCAAAAGAAAATAGACGATATAGATAACTATATGTTCGCAATCAGAAGAAACTTTATTTTCCATTTCTATATCAATTCTAAATCTGTTGACAATCCACACTATAAACTTGATGCATTAATCTGGTCTTCTGTTTATCATGAAAAAATTCCAAGATATTCAGACAAAGTTTACAAGATGGCTGAGTACTTCTATTAGCACTACCTATATTTAAAAACCTTAAGTTTTGAAGATATCGAAAAATGCAATATTGACTGGAGTACTTACCGTGTACCTCTTAACTATAAATATAGAATCGTAAAGGCCAATCCACCAATGAGTGAAGAAGAGTTTGAGAAAGAATTTAACTCACCCTATAAGATTAAGAAGTATCATTATAACTTTAGGCAAGACGAGGAACTCAATGAGGAAAATCTAAGAAAAACTTTCGTTAACTTCTGTACGAGCGCCTTCTTCCACAATAAAGAAAAGACCATTAGATAGGAGAACTTGAACTTAGATTCAATGAATAGCAGAGAAAAAGAGGAAATCATCTATAAAATGCGCAAGCAATTAGAAACTTTAAGTGAGCTACCACTTCACAACGACAGTTTCTTTTCAAACCTGAAATAAGCAAACCCACTATAAACCTAATTCAACATCTGGAAACGTAACTTGTTCGTACCTCTGACTGACTAACTTGAGGAGAAAGCCAAGAGAAAGATGCAAGAAATAGAAGATCAAACAAAAATCGAAAAAGAAAAGGAGACAGTATGGTTTGAGGGCAAAAGAGATCTTTATGATCCAGATGAAGAGACTAAGAGATTAGATAGACATCAAGCAATTCTGAGACAGCATTTGGCTGAAGAGAGAAAGAAGCAGGGACTTGACGTCAACGACGATTTTGTGAGAGTTAAACCAGAATTTGAAAAGGATGATCCTATGAAAGACTCTGTAGATAGTTTACCTATTAAGAGAAAGCAAAAATGGAGGATTTGGTGAATACAGCTGGACGTTGAAATTAGCAGTGAAAATATTTAATAAATATATTAATTATTTAAACTTACTAAAAATTAAAGAAAGATAAAAATGTAACTAAGTTAATATTAATTATTTAAAGAAATCTTTTTTCAATTAAGTTCTTTTAAATTGCTAGAAATTAGTTCATAAAAGTATATAGCCACTGTTATTGCCATCATTAGATAATAAACTGATATTACTCTAATCTTGACTGTTTTAAATTTCCTCCTATATCTTAAATTCCTCTAAAGCAAATCTCTCTTTGATTAGATCCTCAATGTCATAGACGTCTATTTAGCTCTAAGATCCCAAGTTAATTTCAGATATTGCAATATCTTCATTCAACTTAATATCCTGAAGTTTTCTCAATCTAAATGTCTAATGCTTTAAAAGCATCAATAGTGAAGATTTTGAGATATTGAGATCTTCTAAAGAGATAAATTACAGTTTTTCATCAAGGATTAGTTCATAGATTTCCAAGCCTAAATGATAATTATTTTTATCCAAGATTAAGTTATAGACTAGGTTGAAGGCTTAGATGTCTATAGATGTCTAATATTGGATTCATTTTCAGCAGAACGTCAATAAAATCAGAACGTGATTTTGGTGAGTAAACTTGCAAAAATATTTCTATCTAGTTGTTGTGATTTTCTTATACTCCTCTATCAAGAATTTTAACAGCTAAGTTCTTAACATTAAACTAGACAAAATTTTCTAAAACGCTGTTGAAAAGTTTATGGTAACTCTTTAAGACTGTAGAATTCTTAAAGTTATCAATGATATGAATTAACTACTCATATTTATACTCTTTAGCTTAGCTTTGAATATAGTAACTCCAAATATCTGGATATTGTTGTTCACTTAGCTTCTAATTCATAAGTATTTTCTCAACTTCATCCTGCCTCCCAATTTCAAGTAATCTGCGAATAATAAAGATCATGAAATCCAAAGTAACATAATTGTTACAATCTAATAAGACTGTGTGTGTAATTTGAATGGTGCTCTACCATAGCTACTCTTAGTTCTGTTGTGATAATTCCTCCTTGAGACTTTCGAAGCAAACAGAGAGTGCTTTCTATATTAATCCAGCGTCGATTGTTACTTTGTTCTTAATTAGTTAGTTCAAAACATTCAATTAAGTAACTGTTTTGTTTTACTCAATTAGAAGTGAAAGTGGGTTCCCATATTAGATGGAATCGAAGATAAATCCAACTTTCAATAATGAGGAAAAGACTTATTAAATTTGTTCAGTTAGATTTAATCTTGACAGACCGTTTAGAAGTCTTTGAATAGCTGTAGGATCTTTAGCACAAGTTTGAGAATTCTTGGATAAGTGAGTCAATACTGAAGTAAAATCACTTGTTTCTATAGCTTGCTAGACTCTATCACTAAAAGGCTTAAAACTGTTATCTTCCATTTTAATATATTGATAAATTCTTTCAATTTAGACTTTTGATTGTTCATGTAAATAAATTATGAGGAAATTTCAATGTAATGTAAAAACTATAAATATAGCTATACTTTCATAATTTCATCTCTTTCTTTGAGAAAGACCTTTAGAGATTTTATTTAATGCAGAATCAGGATTATAAAGACCAACTCCTGGCACATAGTTTTTCTACTTAGCAGCTTCATCTGTATATTTTATAATTTTAAATTTTGAAATATAGAATTTGGCTTTTTAAAGTTAAGTTTCCTTATATGACTTGTCTGTATCATAAGTTACAGGTGATGGAGAATTATTTTTGTTTAGAATGAATCTTTCTCCAATTTTCCCTTTGGGAGCAATTATTTTAGTTGCCAATGTTTTTTCTTGAACTGAATCATACTTTGCATCGTAATATCCTGGGGACTCAAAGCTCTTACAATTTGCTTCGTCAATAAAATATAAAGACTTCTGGTCTTTTAAATTAAATGCTCCCATGTATTTTACTTTAGTCTTATCTTCATAAGTTCCTGGGCCAGGTTTTATGTTTTTCTCTGAATCCTTAACAATTTCATCAATCAGGGTTATGCGCTTACCCTTTGATAAACCTGAGTTTTTCTTTGGGTTTATTAAGCTGCCTGAAGTATTATACTTTGCAGGAGTAGGAACCATAGACTTTGATTTTACATAATCATCTATGAAATTTTTCTTTTGATTATTCACTATTTTATTAGTTCTAACTTTATCCAAATGAGCATTAAAAGTTGGAAAATCGTAGCCATCAATCCCCCACACGTTTTTATTTCTTTTGTATGCTTTCACTACATCCATGACAGGAATTGTGTTAACTATAGAACATTTAAGTTAAATTTAAAATTTAAAATTTACTTTTTTTCGATATTTCTTCAAGCCGTGCAGACATTCTACGAGAATCAAAACTCTTCTCCAATTTATTGGGTGAACCTAAATTAAAGGTATTATTTGATCCTTTTACTTAAATCATGGAGTCATTAATTCCCTGCATTAAAGCTGATTGATTGTGTAAATTGGGAGATTTTCCATAATATTATGATTTGAACCTTCTATGCGATGAGTTGCGATTCTAATTATTAATGATATTTCCCATTAATCCCATGGATGTATGAACTTATCCACTTTTATTAGCAATATAATCATTCCTTGAAAGGCTAGAATCACCACCCATATTTTAAGAGGGTGGAATTATATTTATTTTAGGTAGAGTTAAATCTTTGGCAAGTTAAGGTGAATGACAGACTAGACTGATTTTATTTTAGATCTATGAATTATGTCTGGCTGTGAAAGTATTTGACTTTTCAAGAAGGGGAGAGGACTCTGGAAAGATGGAAGCACGAGATTAAGACATCAAAAATAATAAAATAATTTATAATAATAATCTTATATTGCGAGAGATTGAGACTTAAAATTGATTCATTAATTAATAGTTAAGATTTTAAATTAAATTATGAGGTCTACTCTGAAGAGCAACTGCATTTACCCATGATTCAATTCTTTTTTCCATAAATTAAAGCTTATATGAAGCTAGCTTCTCCAATGCTTGTGGTTTAAGCATTTAAAACTAGCTTCACAATAAAATTTGAGTTATGATTGTTTAGAAATCATTTTAGCACATTAGTTCTTATATCTTTAATTATCACCTATAATTGTATACTTAGTACATGATTAAACACAATGAAATTTGTTAGCTTTTGATAAGAGATCAGATAAAATAAAACGAAATCTATCATTATTTTTCTGAAGACCGTCGTGAAGTTATCATCATTATACTCTTATCAAAATTATTTAGGTTTTGTTTTTTTACCTACCTCTTTTGGAAGAGAGTCTAGGCAAAGAGATGAAGATGTCCCTCACTCTCTCTGTGTTTTAAGTTAATTCCTTATTTAATAATTATTAATTTATAAAATAGAGGGAAGGGGGATACGTATTTATACCTAATGTTTGAGAAATCTAAATTTATAGCCCCATATAATTTATTTGATATTTAGTATAAATAGTTCACTTCCAATCTCCATAGGTTTATTCAAGAATTAATTGAAACTTAATTTTCAAAACTGAATATATTAAAATGTGAAAACACTCATTCCATAAACGATGACTAAAATATCGATAAATATAATAAGAATAGTTTTAAAGCTTGGCATTACAAACTGAAAGTCTCTCTATTTTTCACTTCTTCTATCTTCCCTCTCTCTATGTAGATTATCAATCAGTCCTTAACTTAAATCTGCTTGATTATTTGATGGACCCAATACTAATGCATCAAAATTATTGCTATTTAAGTTGCTTGAGTTGAGAGCAGGTTAGTCTTCTTGTTTTTGGAAAGAATTTAATAGATTTCGTTTTAGGCTTGAGGAAGTTCTGTTGCCACTATTTATGTTTGAATTTCCTTATGTTTGATTTTTCAAAGGAGTATAGGAAGTCTCGTATTAATTTTGAGAGTGTATGCTAGTGTTTAATTAGTTTTCAATCGCAATATCAGCAAGTTGGTTTTGCTAAATTTAAGAATATAGATGCTCATCTATAAAGATCTGCTTTAATACGACAGATCGTTGGAATTGTGTAAATAATAAAGAAGCAATATATTGAAGAAAGTATGCCCATTAATGTACCTGCTTTTGGATAAAAGATTCCAACCATAGCTACAGAAAACAATATTATGATATTCATTGTTAGTTAAAAGGATTCAGTTAGTGGTTTTAAGGAGGTCATTTATTAGGTTCTAAACTTTATTTTTTTTGGCTTAAGTTTCTGATATAAAATCCAAATTTACTATTTCATAATTGCCAGAAGAAGTGGGAAAAGTGATAGTAGCAGAAAAGCAACGCATACTCTGATTAAAAATGCGAATGGATTGTTAGGACTGAACATATTCAAGCAATTCTGGGTGATTTAAGCTTAATCAAACGATTCCCCTTTGAAACCAATGTATCCAAGAATACCAGCACACAAGTAAGATAAAAATGCAAGAACATAGCCTATGAAAACATCTCTCACATTTTTGCTTTTATCCTCAGAATTCTTAAGAGTTGGGATACTTAAGTTATGTAAATAGAAACCTCCACTCATCATACCCATTAAAGGAGCAAATTATAGAGAGTAAAGCTGTAAATATCTTGTATCACTATTTTTTTGCTTAAGAATTTCTGGAGTTAAAGTATTCACTAAAGTAAAGTCAGTAGTTGCGAGTGAATCAAATCCAATTGAAAAAATGAAAAAGATTATCATCAAGGTAAACACCACTCCAATGCTGCTAATTCTTATAAATACTTTCATGTCTTTCTTTAAACTCAAGATAATAAGTGCCACTAAGAGTATGATGCAGGTGTAAGAATATGAAAACTTTTCAAAGTCTGGCTGTAGGTCTATTGCTGGAGCAGTCACATCCGAGTTAACTATCACTAGGATTGATGGATAGACCATTTAACTAATGATTTGGAAATAAAACATCAGAGGAACCGACAAAATCAAAATTGAAGACATGATTCCTGCATAAGATCCAAATTTCCCAAAGTACCTCTCAAGTGTCTCAGTAAAGTCATCCTCATCATCTTTTGTCAATTTTATTATAAGCCATGTTGTATAGAAGCTAATAAGAAAGCTTGCAAAAACAATTAAGGTACCTGTTAAAAGTCCAGCATTAGAGAATGCCCAAGGTATTGTTATAAGTGAAGCACTAACTAAATTATTCCAGACTAAAAATATTATCGTAAATGAACCATGTTTTTTATTGACATTGAAACCTGTAAAAATTTTTTAAAGTAATTAAGCTTTAATTACCTTTAAGCTGCAGTTCATTTATGTATAGTTTCTCATTTATTACGTGAACTGGGGCTTAATTGAAGCTATGATCTAATCTTTAATAGTTATCCTTAAGTCTGGAGTAATATCGCATACGCTCGAAATCTTGATTTTCAGGAGCATATTTCACTGCCGGTCTGTTCTAGTCGAGATTCATTTTTATATTTGCTAAGTTTTTTAAAAGATGAATCAACTTTTCTAATTTATAATAAAAAACAGCAATTATTATTATTAATAGCTATAGGATTAACAAAGTCAGTTTATATCGATTTTGAAAGTAATTGTTTAAATGATTTAAATTGTGAAATTTAAATTATATAATTTGCAACTATATTTTAATTCTTTTCGGCAAATATGAATTAGGTAAATTTTGAAGATGAAGATCCTATGCAGGATTTCGATATGATAACTTTAGAAACCCTTTCTCACTCAGCAATAAAATCAAAATTTCTAGAGGAAAGACAAAGATGCCTCGTCTTAGAAAAAGATCTGTTCAAGTCTCAAACTGAGGGTAGAAGATTGATGTAGTAAAATAAAAATTTACAAGATTTGAATACATTGAATGCTAAAAATCGAAATAATACTTCAAGTGCTTTCACTCTCCCTTCTGAATTCAAATCACACTGGGATGAATTAGTTTTAGAACTTATTCTGGATGCTTTCTCTGATTTTTTAGATAGATATGAGGAGTTAGTGCCGCTGGTTCAAGAGCTGTTTATTGTAGTGAGAATGGAAATTATATAAATACAGAGAGATATATTGAGAGACGTAGGATAGCGAATGAAATTGTTTGATGACAAGAGTGATAATGAAACGATTGAAAATGTTATGGGCTATCTTGATACTAAATTTCAATCAATCTTCTAAGAATACAGCTTGAAAGTCTTTTAGTTATCTGATGAAGAAATACATAAATTTGTTATTGATAAGTACAAACCTCGTTGTGAGGGGATAATTTCTCAGCGTGATGGAGCAGAAGACGATTTTTAAGATAACATCTCATCCCCAGATTTTAAAAGATTCGTAAGAGCAGTCATGAAATTATCTCTCCATATGGTTCTTAATGATCCACCTATATTGTTGAATATGGAATGCTGGGATACTAGGCAACATAAGACAGTCTTAGTTGAGAAATTTGAATTTTGGATGTACAATAAGAATAATTATGATTGCATTGACGGATTCCCCAAAGAAGGAAACCCTTGTATAGTCAAAACCCCAAAACCCTTTCAGTAGTTTGATTGAGTTTTTGATTGATAAAAGTAGACTATTAGCGCATACTTTATTAGGTTTTATTAGGGTTTATGTAGGGGTTTAATGTTTAAATATTAGTATTTTAAGTGAGTATAACAAGCGAGTTTTTAAATTATTTCTCACAAACATAAGCTTAGAGTCGTGTGCCAGTTCTCTGAATTTTATCTTTCTAAGTTGATGTTTGATTGTTTCTATTGTTTGTTAATTCTCTTAGCTTGGCTTGATAATAGTTGAGTAAGCAAGTTCTCTGAGACCTCCATTTATTTTATTTTTATCGAGATATTGTTTGATTCTCTGCTTAGAATCTCTTTCTACCCTGCAGCTAAAGTAATCGTTTCTTGGCATGTCGCTCTCTATTATTATTACTGCTAGAGCCCAGATATTACATTAAGTGTCTCCATCTCTCTAATCCTCTCTCTCTGGGAAATATCCAGGAGTGTCGTATACATTTCCTTATGCAGAGGCTTGCACTCTTTAAGCTCTGTTGAAGTCAATAATATAAACTCTAAGATACTGAAAGTTCATCATGATGTTCTCTGGCTTTAAGTCTCTATGAACATAACCTAGCTTGTGAAGCTCTTCAATCCCATCAACTATCTACTATACTATCTAGCCAATTTATCTCTGACATCTATTGTCAGATAAGAATTCTCTGTAAGTCATTTCAAGTAAAGGAAGCCTGAAGGCTACATGATCTTTACCAAGTAAAATAGCATCAAGCTAGATGA
>ARYC01020087.1:0-45314 GCA_000711775.1 Oxytricha trifallax
AGAGAGAAATGAGCCCAGTATTTAAGAGTCTTATCATTAATAAGATAATCGATATGATGCTACTGGAATTTTAAAGGTCTTTTAGGCTTAGAATTAAGATGCTATCTCTTTAAATTCAATGCTAATAGACAGTGAGACCTCGCAGTTGCAGGAGATTTATGGAGTAGCCTTGCTATAGACGTATAATTCAGAACAGGCTTGAGTTGATCACTAAATTCATCACATCCATATCGCAACTTAAACAATAAATCTATATACTCACTGTCATAAACTGACCCCAAACCTCGCATATACTCACTTATATTACTAATATTTAAACATTAAACCCCTACATAAAACCCTATTAAAACCCTAATAAAGTATGCGCTAATAGTCTACTTTTATCAATCAAAAACTCAATCAAACTACTGAAAGGGTTTTGGGGTTTTGAATCATGCTGGCTGTTGATGATCCCCTGGATGATCCTAATGGTTAAGCTTCTTTAATACTTGAATACATCGATTATGGAATTACTGCTATTTTCTGTATGGAAGCTGCACTTAAAATCATTGTCTATGGATTTGTGATAAATGGACCAGAGAGCTATTTAAGAATATCTTGGAACATTATGGACTTTATTATTGTCATTTTCTCCATAATTTCAATTTTGCTAAGTGACTTGAATATACAGTTTATCAAGGTCATTAGAATTTAAATACCATAATAATTGTAATGTTAACTTATGATATATAGTTTATTCAATGCTTAGAGTACTAAGGCCTTTAAGAATGATTTCCAGAAACGAAGGCCTTAAATTGGCAGTCCTCTCACTCATAAATGCAGTCCCAAGTATTATCAACGCTTTAGTCATTTCACTTCTATTTTACATACTTTTTGGAATATTCGCAACCAATTTCTTCAAGGGGACATTCTACTACTGTGTCACAGACAATATTTCATCTATTATTGATGTGTCGTCAATCACAACAAAATATGATTGCCTCAATGTTGGTGGGGATTGGATCAATAAAATTACAAACTTTGACAATATAATGGTCTCTATGATTTTTTTTTACTATTATTAAATTTAAATAGTGAGAGAGATACCATTTATACAAATTAATATGTGACTATGATGTCTCTTTTTATTCTATCTTCAACTGAAGGCTGGTCAGATATTATGTATAATGGTGTTGATGCAACAGAGATAGACCACCAGCCCATTTATAACATGAATGAGGGTTGGCTGTTTTTCTTTATGGCTTTTATGATTATAGGTTCACTATTTCTACTCAATTTGTTTGTGTCAATCGTAGTCAATGTTTATTATGCCGAAAAAGAAAAGTTAAGTTAGAATGATGCTCTTAGTAAGTATCAGCAGTAATCAACAAATTATGAATATTAACTTTATTACAAAGAAAAAACAAGAAGCTTAATCCCATAATATTTTTATGAATGGCTTCAGGTTCAAGTAATTTGCTTTAATACATACCCAAAGAAAATGGAAATTCAGAACAACCATAAAATAGCAAAATTTTGTCAAGCAATAGCTGAGGACCCAAAATTTGATTATTTCATTATTGGTAGTATAATTACAAACACCTTTTTGATGGCATTAAATTGGTATGATAATCCTGATGCACTTACTTAAAATCTTGAAATCATCAATTACATTATAAATTAATGTAGCCTATATTCTTAAGCTTTAATAATAAATACCTCATAAATTTTACATTTTCACAGCTATATTTACTTTGGAAGCAATAATAAAGCTGATTGCCTATAGTTTAGAGTATTTCAAGCAGGGTTGGAATATATTCGATTTCTTAATCGTTTTAGTCTCTTATATTACACTGATAATTGGGCAGCTGTCTACTGCCAGTGTTGGTCCGAAACAGACAACTATTGTAAGAGCCTTTAGAATCGGCAGAGTATTTAGATTAATAAAAAAGGCCAAATTTTTGAGAATTATATTCAATACAATTATACTAACAATACCTGCCCTTGCGAATGTTGGAGCTCTCATGTTTTTACTACTGTTCATTATATACTTATAAAATATTGATGATATGTATATAACTTAAATCTCATTTAATTATACACAGAATAATTGATCATTTTCTCAATTCTTGGGGTGTAAACATTCGCCACTATTAAGCTCTAAGACAGTTTAAATTAGCATGCAAATTTCTAGAATTTTGGAATGGCATTCTTGACTTTGATAAGACTGTAAACTGGAGAAGGATGGAATAATATTATGGAAGATACTCTCAGATAGAAATCTGTTGTATAATCTAGATATTTATATTAAATTAATTGTGGCTTTTATATTCGATTGTGATGAAAATCCAACATATGAATCAATTCAGGCTAATGGAGGAAATCCTAACGGCTGTGGAACTTCATCAGCTTATGCTTATTTCTTGGCATTTCAACTTATAGTGAGTATTATATTCTTGAATCTCTTTGTTGCAGTTATCTTGCAAGGCTTCTCGACATCTACTGAAGAGGAAATTTTAGACGTTTTTAGAAAACATATTGAGTCATTCAAGAAGGTTTGGACAAAATTTGATCCAACAGGTACTGGTTACCTTAAAGTTCAAATAATGCATATATAAGTATAAATGGCATTAAATCTTATATAAGGCTGATTACTTAAATTACTTAAAGTTGAGGACATGAATGACTTCATTGACGAGTTAGAGGAGAAAACTGAAATTATTTAAGTAATTCTAAACAAAGATTTTGCTCGTCGTAGAACCTATATCTCTTCCCTTCAAGTACCCACTTATGACTCCTTTAAATCCTACTATTTCCAAGACATCCTCTCCTGTCTCTTAAAGAAGTACATCTCCCACCGCTTTGTTATTGAAGAGCTTCAATAAATGGAAGACTTAAATGAGTAAACTTCTTATGCTTAACTTTCAAAAGACAAGGAACATTAATTCGATGAGATGTTGGAGGAGATTGATCGTTTGAGTGAGGCTAGAAAGATCTAGATGATTGAACTTAACTACAGACATAGAAATAAATATCAGAGAAGGCAAAGCACGAAAGTTGATAAATTCGAGGACAAGGTTTATGATTCCTCCTACATAGTGTGGGTTCCAGTAATCTAAGAGAGAATTAAACCATTTTTGATGAAGTTAGTCGAGGCCAAGAGGGAAAGCTAGAGGATTCAAGCTATGTTGGAGAGAAATCAGAACTTATCATTAATTATGGAGACTGGTGGGCATCCTAGCTTACATCCCACTCATAGAAATGGGGTTATAGACCCAATTTTATAATAAATAATTATCCCAATATATACTATGTCTGATGAAAGTGTGATGTAAGATAGTTAGGTTTTTAATATTTTTAAAATAAAAAGCTTTTATGTAATTTATTCCTTTTTATGCCCAAATATGATAGTGACATGCAAAGACACCCTCACAGAATAGGAGCTTAAAGAGATGATTCAAACTAAGCCATTATCCAAAATGAGTGGACCTCTCTAGATAGAGCAGCTGTAAGAAGAGCCAGTAATATTCTTAAATTTCCCTTTTCTTTGAACCTTTCAATTTTCATAATGGCTAATCCTTATTTAAAATGAAGTTATATCTTCAATAACATAGCTCACCTGGACATGGAAGATGAAGAAATGATGTAAATTCGTCACCGAGTAAATCGTAATAACTATGGAGGAACTGGAGAAATAGGCGGCACCACTTATTTGGATGAGGATCTTGGAGACGGAGATGACTCTGGTGGACATTCTTAATATGACGACCAGCAAGTTATTAGCAACCACAATAATTCACAGATTAATGTCAATGGAGCTGCAGGAGGCATTAATTAGGATTCATTTGATCATGAATACTCCAGAGTCATCAGAGAGGAATTAAGAGATAACCCTGGCAATAACAACAGTAATAATGCTTCATTAAGAAGATCCACATGACCATCATTACAAAATTACAAAGTAGTGGAGCAAACCCACTCAAAATTGTCTTTAATAAATTAAATCAGTCTTTTCAAATATTTCAAATGTTAATTATATTTATTTTAGAAATTACAATACTATAATAGAGCTCTAACACCGTATTATAAATACGATAAACATACTCTTGTATTATGAATTAACTTAAATTAAACCTAGAATTGATTTTATTATTAATATTTAATGTTGTACAGAAATTAATACTGGGGATAAACCAACTAGATTATAGTATATTTTTATACTTTTTCTTCCCTTTATATGCACCACACAGTATCCTCTATAGAGTCTAAAAATTGATTGAATAACTTCTTATGCAATATTTTCGTAATAATTCATTCTAATAAAGTACCATTTCAATGATGTTATATAAATAAACATCAAAACTTAAAGTAATTCCACAAACAAAAAGCATTGTAAGTTATAACGGCAATAAATTTATTACTATTAAGTAAAGATGTTAATCGTGACCAACTTGAAGTTCTAGTTCTGCCATTCTGCGTTCCATCTCTAGTAACTGCATATCCAGTGCAGTCTTCTCCCCCTTAAGAGCAGTGACTTGCTGCTAAATTCTTGCATTCTCTGCTTTTTAATGAGCGTAGTGGCGTTTCATTTCTTCTTCTACCTTGAATAGCTCGTTCGTCAAAGTCTTGCGCACATCCTAAGTTTTCATTGTCAATACATTCTCTAGGGATTCTTGTTAAAGTTTTATGATTTTATATAGAATAATGAGTGTAAAATCAAATATTGTGTGGGAATTTATATGGAAATACTTTTATTGAGAAATTAATTAATAAAATAACAAATTCTTTATCTTGACGGAGTACTTGCACATCTTTCTTATGATATTAAAGTTCATCAGCTAATTGTCTAATCATTTCCTAAAAATAAACATATTTATCTCTCATTTTCTTTTTTTTAAATATTTTTTATGTCTTTGAAATAACTATCTCGTCAAGAATAAAGACAAATATAACGTTACTTTATCCTTAGCTTCTTATAAAATTATAACTTACATCAAGAGATTGAAGTTTCCCCTTGAGATTGGCTGTATTTGTTTAACTCATAGTGCCTCCCATTGAAGCATGAGTCTAGTTGAAGGGACTTTACACCTGGGTGGTATGTTAACCTGTTTTTGAAAACTGCCCACCATTCATGTAAAAGTTATAACAAATTCTTTGAAATATTAAGAAATAAATCGAAATTGTTGGACAACCCTCCAAATTCATCAAATCCCTTGCTTGCATTGAAACCTTATCTAGTGTTCTGCATACTTTCTGTAAATTGTGTTAATATAAGCTATTTTAGAGAAATTTATCAGTGAAAGTTTCCCTCAAAATAATTAATAATTGAATAGCAATTGAGTGACAGAAGATAACTTACAGTTGGATGGTTTCCCCTGACTCATATTCATTTTAATTTTATATTTTATTTATTATTTAATTCTATAATCATCACTGTATAAACATATTGCAACATATACTTCTGATAGTGGTTAATAATTAGTTACAAATAAATCATTAATATATATTGTTAATTTTTGAAATCCTTTATCAATCTCTTTCCACAGTTAATATCAGAGAGCCCTCTCTAATGATTAACCCTTGTGGAATAGTTTTTTGCATTATTTCTTATACACTGTAACTGAAACCTCTTACGTCTGAACTTATAACAAAAGCATCTCCACTGTTTAAGGTGATCTTATGAAAAAATAAAGATAAAATTAATGACTGTAATATATGATTAAAAATATTAATTAAATCTTGTAGTTGAAAGTACGCTTTTCTTCTTCCTCCACAGTGTAATCTAGGTTAACTTAATCTCCTAATGCTATCAAGAAAGTATTATTATTTTTTTTTATTAATTGATCAGTATATAAATTGCAAAATAATTAAGGGCAATAAAAGATTTCATTATAATATTAATATTTAAATTGAAAGCATTAATGAGTGGTTTATTCTGACCCTTTTTCTTAGCTCCACCTGCTGAAGACTTTTAATGAGGTAAATACAGTTGAATCTTCTCAGAGTAGGCATCTTCACTTTCCTTGTAAAAATCTAATGTAAATCTCTTGTATACAGATTTAGCCAAAGAACTCTATGACTAGTCTTTGATTTATTAGTTAAATAAAACTTACAAGACTACTCAGAAGAAGTTACTTTACTTATTATTATTCGAATAACAAATATAATAACTTAGCAATAATTAACACCTTCTTCGACTGAAAGAGCTAAGCTTTTGACCTCCTCAGAAACATCTTTACCGCTTACTTCCATGACATAGCAGTCGAATTTCTTTTTATTTCTCAGTATACTATTCGCCTGATTCTCACTCTATAGATACTCGAAAGAATCACTTTCCTTTTTGTTTTCTTCATCAGCTAAAGTTTCTGCACGCTGGAATTTATATTTCTGGGGTTCTGATATTAACTGTTATCTTACACTTTCTAAAATTTGCTACTGTTCCTTCAAGCTTAGTATAAGTAAAATATTATACATTTGTGTAAAAACATCAATGTAAGAGAAATTAATAATTATAGGTTTTAGACATGGAAGCAACCCATGTTTGTTTTTACTACTTAAACTGATTTAGCCTCAATTTTACCTTTCTATTATATATCTAATTAATAAATTAAATTCCTTCTTCTAATTTAAATAAATAGCCACTAAATTAAATGAAATAATTAATTTTAATTCTATTGCTGTTGTTAGATTTTAGCCAATTAAACTGGGTAGAGATCAAATCTACCTAATGAGTAGAGTTTATATTCTTCAGGTGGCCACCATGAAACAGGTGCTTTAATTAGGAGGTCTTTCACACCAAAGAAGAGAGCTTTGTCCATTTTGTATATACCTGGCTGGCCAGACATCTTCAATGGAAGTTCTAAGATTTATATTATATACTAATTTTTCTAAAAAATAGTCAACTAAACTCAAACTCATCTATTTGAGGAAATGTAAATAGAGTAGAGAGATATTTTTAAATTTCTAAGAATTGTGGGTTTCTGCAAACGAATTAATATTCACTTTCAGTAGGCTCTTAAAGTATAGGGGGTACTGTGTCTCTGTACTCTTCAAGTGAGATAATATCAACTAAATCTATTCTGCCAATAAGCTAAGAAGTAATATATCTGTCTGGGAAGGGTGGTAAGTCTTCACCTATTTACTTATAGAACTTTTTATAGTTTCCCTCAATCTAATCAATTGTTTTTTATTATATATTTTAAGGAAAACTTTATTAGTTCGAATCTAAACGCTCCCATTAACTTTTTTAATTAAGAAAATACAAATCAATGAGTTCTTGAGTAGGCTTGGTTGATGTGGCATGGATCCAGAGAGGTCCTCTATATTTATGAGTCCACTCTCTCCCTTCAAATCTCTTAAATCCTAAGACTAATAGGGATGCCCAAGGTTAATGCATGGAAAGACACATACCCTGATCATCTGCTTCCTTATAGTAATCTTTGTCTCCTTCAAATACTTTATTCGTAGTCTTGACTATTTATATATAAATTTATCATTTAAATCACTTAAATTTACCACTATATTAATAACTGCTTTTGTGAGAACTGCACTCTCTACTGCTTTCCTGAATTCATCGAATGGATTTTCAGTTTGGAGTCTCTTACTCAACGAGCTCATCATGAACCTCGATTTAGCTGACTCCTCAATTTTATTCTGTTTTTCCTCTTCCATTTACTACTCCTCCCTTTCTTGTTAAACTTTCTTGTTGGTCTTTGATGATGGATTGAACTTACTATCTCCTTGAATTTCTTTCTTGTAGTCTGGCTGGAGGCCTTAGTAGAGTTTCAGAGATTTTTCATCAGACAAAGTACAAGGCTTGAAGTAGAAGGAGTTTATGTTATCTAGGGCTTTTTGAGGGTTTGTTAATAGATCTGTAGTGGTCAATTGATGTGGATCGTCTACTCCCTCGAAGGGTTTGTATCTCCCACCTGCGGCTTTTATCTTATTTGCACCAGCGGTCTTCTGCAGGAATTCATTAGTTTGTATATTTTACTGACCAAAAGTGAATAACTTATAATAAATTAACTCCTCACTAAGATTATAAAAACGAATTTTAGCAATTCCTTTAATCTATTTGAGATTAAATGCATAATTATATCCTCTTCTTCAATTTTGAGATTTGTAGTTCCTTTGTCCAAATCCATAGTAATGTTCATCTTGCTATCAATTTCCTCTTGGCGCTTCTTTTCAATTTCTTACATCTGCAGCGCATATTTCCTCTGATCCTTATTCAACCAGGTGTTATTTGCGAGGTCATACCAATCACTCTATGCATCCAAAACACCTAATCTCATTAATTAATAATTATATCTCATCTCATAATAAGAAAGGTATAAATTCAATACAATCTTTGAGCAGCATTGACATCAAACTCAATCAATTTATCTTTATGATTAAGTGCTATTTCATACTGCTGTCTTAAGTCAGTACTATTTTAATCAGCCTCATCTTCTCCCAAGTCATGATTTATTAATTGAATTTCAAATTATATTTAAGAATCATAAAACGATATGATATATATATAAATTCATAGTAAACTTCACCCTTTTCAACCCAAGCGCCACAGAAGAGACAAGGACCTTCACCTTCCTGCTCACACACTATCTTACCGCATGATACACAATTATTAATCAAATTGTGGCTGGTGGCTTGGCAGTGGCATGCTTTCCTACCAGCTACCAGGAACTTAGAAATATCTTTAACATATTTATCATATATTCACGATAAATAACTGAATACTGAATACTGATTAAAATTCAATGACTTTAACAGGTTTGGTAATTCTTTAGGTGTTTACTCTTTAACCAGTTACCTCATCTTTTGCCAATTTATTGGTTTTCTAAGTCAGTGTCTTCACTTACGACTCGTATTAGCGGTGATTTGCAATTCGTTCAAGGAAGGAATTTATGAATTTACGCTGTGCTGTGTTTGTAAAATCCAATAAATTTGAAAGCTCTTAGTTTATTGAAGCTAATTTTAGTTATTAACAAATAAAAGTATATTAAATTTATATTGAGAAATTAAGAAATTTAAATGATGTGGATATATCATAAATACCGATTCATAATCAATTAAGCTGCATCCTTATTTATCAAGTTATTACTAAATATAAGTTAATAAGATGTTCACGACAATTGGTGATGATATATAACTAATTAAATGAGGATATACTCTAAGCATCAATTCCTCAGTGACATTATATTTATTAAAACTTACAGTAATTGCTTAATTTCTTCATCTTCTAGGTAACTAAGAAAATTTCTGAGTTCACCCAGTGCCCATTGCTTAATCTAATCCATTTTGATTTTAGATTACTTAATAATGATTATTTTAATTTTAGCAAATTTAGATTTATACTTTCAATTAACCAATTAAATTAAGTTATTTTACTTGCCATTCATATAATAAAGATATATTCACATTAATGTTGATTTTAAACATTGATATTTTGTTAAAAATAGTTATGAAATGAAAGAAGAATATCTAACTATTGATTAATCTTAATATTATTGCATTTAATTTCAATGAAGTTTCACGCCTTCTCTACCGATTCTTGTCTCAATAAATCTATCAATGCCCTCCATGATTAAATCATCAGCTTTTATGGCATCCATGACTCTCTCTTTATGATCTTTAAGCATAAACAAGAATACATGGAATCCTGCATCGATAGAGTAAGCAACTATGTTTGACTAAATTTGCTCATCATTCTAAGCTTGCTTATTCAGGTTGGTGCATTGCTTAATGATATTCTTGGAAGTTTCATTCATGTAAAAGATTGGAGGGTACGAGTCTAAGCAAATGGCATGCAACTAATTGGATTCTTTCATTATTATTTCATAGGCAGTGTTTAAATCACGATTTTCAAGGGCTTATGTCAACTTATCTATGTGAATTTCTGAAAGACCTTGTTCTAGTTTTAATTTCATTAAGTCTGAAGTTTGATGTGAAATTCTCATGCCATCTGTTGAAGGTACATCTTTCTATAAAGATGAGTTCTTTTCTGGCTTAACACAGCAAATAACCAGTTCTAAATTGTCAAGCCAAAAATTAAGAGATTACTCGGATTGCTTTATTGGTTTAGCAATTGACTTCTAGCTGATGTCTTGCATTTCTTGAGTTATCATATCTGCCATGCTTTCAAAGCCAGCATGCCATTAAACAAATCCTCCATAAATGGATCTACAAGCACTACCTGAGCCGAGTCTTGCGAATGTTGAATATTCACCTTCGAACTACTCTTAAACTCCATATAACTAAGCTATAGCAAAGCTTAAGCAAGAAAGACCGCTCGAGCTGCTTGCTAAGCCTGAGGCTGTAGCAAAATTATTATCACTAGTTACTTCAATTCGCATCTTAAGCAAGTCTTCTTTGGGTATATCAATGTATTATTGATTGTTATCCTCAGCTGATCCCTCTACGTCATAAGCCTTAACGCTTTAGGCTCTCTTCCTGATAGTATTAATCACATTCATTATTCTATGAGTGATTTTTTCAGATTTACCATTTAAAATCAGTGTGACCTTAGGCTCACTCAAATCATTCATGTCTTAATCATAAACTAGTTTAACTAAAGTTCTGGAACATAAATCATTTTGATCTACAGTTATAGAGAGGGAGGAATTCAAAGGAATGATATACTCTTCGTCTAGTTTTCCCCAATATTTCACAAGAGCTATGTTTATTGGACTAGTAGCGTGAATTTCTAGAGCTCTCTCTGATCTTAAAAATCTAATCATTTTTCTTTAATTACTAATAATCAAATTATAATAAGCCACTTATTTCTATTCATGAATTGTTTTATTAGCTTCTTGTAGGATGAATCTTAGATTGAAATATAGGGACACTATCAATGTTTATTTAGCTGCTTCTACTGCTATCATTTGTATCATTAACATGTACAATGAAAGTATAGCTATTAGGTTCATTTTCCCCAGGAAAACTTTAGAATTCTGGAAGTCCCACATTCAAAGATTACTCCCCACTCAATTCATAGTAAAGCGACTCATATTGAGGCTTATAATTATAGAAGTCATGATCGTTTATCTCTTTTGATTCAAGGTGGTTTATCACTGCCTAGAAATTTGGAGAGAGCGAACCTGAGTGTTACACTGTGTTTATTGAGATGTTTAACTTCTTGAACAGTGTAATTTCTTGAGTCCAGTTCTATAAGAAAAAAAGTTGAATATATGCATTTTAATTGAACATTTAGGTTTTCATATGTAGTCTGTTAAAAGACTTTGTTGTAAAAATTTCAGAACTTACACTTATTGAATTGTTGAACTCCATCATGTAATACTCTCTCCATCCTTAAAATGACTATAAAAATCACATATTTATAATTGTCTGATAATAAATCTTGAAATACACCTACATATATAACAAACACTACTCCAGTCAAAAAGATTCCAAAGAATATAAAAGCGAAAAAGCCAGCTAGAACTACTTTTAGCTGTTGCTCCATAGTTAGAAAACTTTTAGCCATTTTATAATTTAGTTTAAAATTCAAAATTAAGTATTAAATTTAACTAAATATTTTATGAAAATAATTCAATAATAAACAGGTCTAAGTTTGATCATTTTATGAGTTAAGTCAATCAACAAAATTATATGATTTATTATTCTTAAAGGTTGCATAAAATTATTAACTAACTAATTAAATATAGTTTATCCCCATAAAATTATAAAAACAAATTAATTTTATGCCAATAATTTTCTATAAAACCCCCTTTATTTAATCTTTACGAATAATCAAACCAAACAAATATAACTTAAATATAGTTTCATCATAATAAGTAATAATTTAGCACATTTTAATGGAGTCTATATTTAAAAGAAATGATAATAACTAAGCTTTAAACTCTTCCAATTTACAGAGCCGAAACGACTAATAAATTCTTGTTAAAAATAATTAATAAAAGGATTCTTAAGGACGGTAAAGTTTTGACATTGATGAGTCCTTTGATAATACAATTCCTTCTGAAGAGGCTGATTCCAATTAAAAAAATGATAAGAAAATTTCTTAAGTGAATTTGAGCAAATATCAGAAAGTCCAAGTTTATAACAAAAATATCAAAACATTCAATCCACTTGTTAGTATTAGACAATCATAGAGATTTTCTAAAAGTGAATTAGACTTTATTATTCTATGACTTCATACTAAAACTTCTTATTTTTCATTAATATATAACAAGGGTAATGCAAAGAACTAAAGTACAAGAATGAATGAAATTCACAGCATGCTTTTCACAATGCAATAATTGAAGGAAAGCATGTAAAATCAAGTTTTAACTTAATTAACAGGTAAAATATCTATAGACAACACTTAGAAGGCAATGACTACATAGCATACAAATAAATAATTTGGAAAAGGGATGACTGACGATTCATTAATAAATGAGAAATATTCAGATCCCTTTGGCTTCACAGGGTGTAATGACAATTTAAACATGCAGAATATCTTTCAATCTTTCAAGTTAAATCAACAACAGAAGCAGATGGTAAGAAAAGCATCGCTTATGCCTCTATTCAGGGAGATAAAACTTAATTTTGCAGATGAACACCAGATGGAAAACGGCAAAAACTGGGGCTAAAATGGCAGGAAATTTTCAACGGTTATCAAATAGCAAATCTAGCTTTCTTTCAATGAGAAAAAGGAAAGAGAGGAATATCTCTGCAACTAAAACAATGATAGTCCTCTAAGAGCTTAAATCTTTGAAGTTAAACTTGTAATGTTTAAGAATTTTAAATTAAAACTAACTCAGAAAAGCTTTATCAAGGAATCTGATGAGAGAACCTCAAATAACTTAAGGAAATCAAATTATCAAATTGAAGATGACTCAATCCTGAGCAAACCAGTTACAAGAAGATTATATGACTATTAAATACTAAATAATTTCTAAGTTGGCATTCTGTGTTATATATAAATTTATAAAGATAATAATCAGATGAGGATCATGTGCATAAAAATCTCAATAAAATTTTATTGCAAAATTTAGATTCAAACAAGAAAAAATCAGATAATCTCATGATTCTTAAAAGTCAAGACAAATGTTTGTCGAAGGAAATTGATATAGATATGCAAGATCATAAGAAATACTAATTCATAGAGGATAACAATAACTTAATGATTCCTTATAATTTAATAAATTTAATTTACAACCAATTATTTCGTGATAAGATAAATTTAATTGTTATAGACATTAAGTATTCCCAAGGCAAAGCGACAATCTTCTATTAAATAGTAAAGAGGAGGAGGGAAATCTGTAAAAAACGGGCTAAGCGGATTGAATTTGTGGGAGTAATAATATTATTTATACATATATATTTTTATATGAATTAAAATCGAATTATATTCCCCTAAATAAATTTACAGAAATTGCATAGTGTAAATAATGCCAATAATAATATTTAAAGTTGCTTGAATAACTAAACAATAATATCTATATAATTTAATATTTAGTAAACACTGCCAATTAATCTTTAACCGAGAAGTAAAAGTAGAAAGCGACCTAGGAGTTTCTCCAAGAAATCTAAGAAATATGAAAAGTCACAATCAAGAGTAGATAATCCGACTAATAATTTGAGGTGGTAAATCTAAAATACGCAGTATAAATTAGTTTGAAATTTATGGAATCACTAAGTACTTTTTAATTAAAAATACAACCATTAATAACATATTTCAAATTAAGAAATGTATGCCTTCAGTGATTTCCATCAATGAAGATGCAATAGATAGTTTACCTCAAGACGCACTCAGACTCAATATAACTTATTAATTTTATATTTACAATAGAAATCTATATAAATCGTCTAATTATTAAAATTTAGTCACTGTATTTTATTATAAAATCCATTCGGAAGCACATCCAAAATACAAATCAAACTTTGAGGGCTTAAATCGAAAGTCTAATTTCGCAAATTTTATTGATATAAATAATTCCAGTAATGTAACTAATAAAAGAATATCAAATCCAGTCTTTGACAAAGCCAAGGTAATCTACTTATTATTTAAATTATTAATGATTATATTACAAAATACAAATATATTTCAATGAATGCAGCCATATAACTAAATTTTGTTGTCAGACGTTAAATTTAAAGATTTCTATGCGGAGAGTTTATATGAAGCAATATTTACATTTCCTAAATTTCAAAGAACATACTCTAAGAACTACAAAAATGTACAAATGTCCTTCAGGAAAGTTTCTAAAAGTAAGGATTTAAGATCATTTTCATAATAAATATATTTTATAGAGAAGAAGACAATAGTCTTTGATATCTATTAATAACATAATTAAAATTGAAATAGTAAAATTAATGTATAAATAAATGTATTAATAAATGAATTGTCTTGATATCGATGAAACACTGGTATTGGCAACATGCAAAGAGAAAGATCTAAAAGCAGTAGATGATTAAATATTTATTAAAATGACAAGGTTTGGTGGTTCATGCAAAGCATACCTTAAATTAATTCTATATATTTATAATGGGTTATTTATTTATTTTATATATCCTTAATTTCAGACCCTATTTATTCGACATGCTGGATGAATTGAGCAAAGATTTCGAGTTAATTTTGTACACTTGTGGAACTGCTTCTTATGCACAAGTGTTTGCAGAATCTGTTCAGAGAAAGAGGAGATCATTTTATAATTAAATTATAAATACTAATAAAAATTAATAATTTAACTTTAATTTCTAATGAGGAAATACTTTAATCATGTCTTGAGTTTAACGCACTGTCTATATTCCATGGAAAACGATATGTTCATTAAAGATTTGAAGATCTTGGAGGAAGGCCGCTCCCTCAAAGATGTAGTCATAGTACAAATTAAATATACATGGATTGTATAAGTTTTGATTAATCATATTTCATCTCTCAGTAGCATAAAATACCCTATATATTATTAGTAGACAACAACATCCAGTCATTTTTCTTGTAACTATCGAATGGTATACCCATCTACGATTATACGGGTGATAAAAACGATGAAGTTTTACTGTCACTTACTGAATATCTCAAGTCATTTTTGGATGTGGACGATGTGAGGACTAAAATAGATAGAGACTTTAAGATCAGGGAGTTACTCGAGGAGAAAGCTGATATTTATATGAGTAATTGACAAAGATAAAATATGTCGACTAAAAAAGAGATTTAAAGTATTTAAATTCACGATATAGAGTAAGACTTAATATGAAATATAGTAAAGGGTTTTATACATTGAAATCATAATTAATTTGTAAGATTTTATTCAAAGTTTAATGAAATTTGAATTAAAAAGACAGATATAAAGAAAAAAATGAGATAAATAAAATTAAAAAATAACATTCGATTTAATTTTAGTCTTATTTTGTTAGTTTCCCGAATTAATATTATGGTAGTTTTAAAAGATTTTGAAATTTCCTAAACTAAATTATTTTTTAAACAAATTTTGCGATTGTAAATCTAATTTGTTTGGGTTATCTAACATTTTTTTAAAAATAATTTAAGAACAAAATAGTTAAATATACAAGAGTCATAACAAATACACACAAAGTTTCATTCCACATTCTAACATTAAATTTTCTCTATTTATAGCTACATTTCAACATCATTTTAGATTCAAACTCAAAAATATGTTTCAAACAAAAATCTATATATCTCACATTCCTTCATCAAAGTCGCTTTCATGAATACTATATATCTCACTTTGGTAGCTGTTGCTTGAAGGATCAGCACACTCATAAGATGCACTATCCTCATTAGGAACAACGTTTCCACGATTTCTCCCAGGCTGACTTACTCTTCTAGCAGCATCCTGGCTCTCTGAATACTCTTCATCTAGCCCAACATTATCATAATTGAATGAAGCAGATTCATCCACATTGGCATTGTTGTTAGCAGTTGCAATGAGCTAGTTTATCAAATTTATTCTAGGGTTTACATCTATTCCTTCATCTTCTCTTTAGCGATCCAGGACAAGCTAGAAACCTCTCAAGAAATCCAAATTTCTACCTCCCAATTCTTAATACAACCTTTGTTGCAACCTCAAATCACTGATGTGCACATAGAGTGGTTCTGGATCTCCTGCTTCTAAGACCAGTTCAGGACTTATAAAAGGAAATTGAACACCAAAGGTTTCAGGGTTTAACTAGCAAAACTTGATAATTGCTCTTCTGTAAAGATCTGGCAGTCTGCTTAACCTATCTCTGTGAATGTCAGCCAGCATTAACTTCATGGACTCTGGTATGATTAAAACATCATTCCAAGAGTCTAACCTTGCATTTGAAGTTGTCATGCAAAAGTACGAGATCAAATTCAAAGCAAAGGAGTCAAATAAGTCAGCTGGCAAACCGTCTATGAGATCTTAGATTTGGTTGTTCTGATCTGCTCTTGACAAAAGTATTTACTAAGCAGGCTGATGTTAAGCTATTTATGAATTTTCTTCACTGTCATACTCTCCATCCTCATCATCGTAATAGTCTTCATCGTCATACTCCAAAGCAATCTACCTTAACTATAATGATTAAAATAATATTATTATGTTAATTTAGCTATATTATACTCATTGTTAAGCTCCAAGTAGTTATCATTGACTCTTTGTTTCTTGGGTTCAACCTCAATCACATTAACTTCCTCAGATAAATCATTTTCAGTAATAAAACTCTAAGCATGTGCATAGCTCACAGAATCATCAACGTTGCCACTAATCGGTTCTTGTAATTTGCCTTTACTTTTATCACTCTAAACTTACAAAGTGTTATTTCTTGAAACATTCAGACTTCCTTGATTATTTTCACGATTTCTATTTTTCAAAGTTCTTACTTTGTAAAGTTTGCTTTTATCTGTTATACTACTTGAGTTAAGAATGCCCAAATCTTTTGTTGAATCTAGTTAATCTTGCTTCTTCTCTGTACTTTGCATATCCAGAAATTGATTGATTGTCAATTTTTCAAACTTAGTTGGAGAAAACTTTTATTCTCTATTCACAAGACTATCACTAAATATAGTAAGACGTTTTTAATGTCATAACTTCAAATAATTCTACTCAAATAAATGAATAATTTAAACTGAAATATCACTGAGCATATTAGGCTTTCTCTTTGAGAGTTTAGAATTGTTAACAATTTTCTTGACTCGAATCTACATGAACTCCTTTTTGCAAAGCGGACAGGTATTTTCATTCTCAGCCCAATGTTTAATGCATTCCAAGCAGTAGTAGTGGTTGCAATCGATCACTGCTTTTATGTCAGTGAGCTCTTCAATGCAAATGTTGCAAATTAACTTTGGTTGAGGAGGCTTTTGTTGCTTGTAATCCTTGATTATTGATTGTTTCAGAGGGGGTTAGGGGTTGGGGTTGGTAAAGGGATTTTCATAGTTCTTGAACACTCTGTTGTCTGTTTTACTTGAATCTACAGGTAGGGGTATAAACTTCTACTTTTCATCACGAGATATTTCATCAAATGTTCTTTTTTACTTGTTATGACTTTAAGAATAAACAAGATTTTTTTATTATTTTAAATCTAAGGATATTTTCCTCATTAAAATTCTAGTTATGATTCATGCCCTAGAAATTACTTTTAATGTTGCAAAACCATACTTAATTAAAAATTAAGTAAAGTTTAGAAAAATATCTTAACAAAAATTTATGTTAAAACAAATATTTGTCAAAATTTATTTACTAACAAACTAAGATTTTGATTAATCTCTTTGTGCTCTTCAATATTTGAATTTTCTTAACTTTAATCTAATTAGTTTGAGTCAAGTTGAGTTGCTAAATTTTCCTTTGAATTTTTAGATTGAACCTCACTGTTTTACTTCTCTTATTTTGGCTCAATATTAGACTAATTCTCCATTAAAACTTTACTTTATTATTGTTCAAATAAACTCTTTTGGTTATTGTTCATTTACATTTTGATATTATAAGTTTATATTTAAATTTATTGTTTTGTAATTTAAAGATAATTCAATGAAACAATTCTTATAACTAAAATTTGCGCCCATATTTTCTAATTATTATGATTATTCTATATCTTATATTTTTATTTATACAAATAAATTCCTTTTCATTTTTATCTAATAATTTAAATGCATAATTTTTACTGTAAAAAAGTTTAATAAAATTGAATTTTGCAGTAAATTGTTTATGCAACATTTATAAATGCAAATATGCTCATTTTATTCAAGGCAAATTTGTGTTCAATAGATTTAAGTGGTCCAAGTTTTTGTTATAGAACAGCACATTTCGATCAGACATAATCAGTGTCCGATTTTAATGCAATAATAAAATATTGATAACAACAAATGATTTTAGTGATAATCTTGTTGATTGTGAATTGAGTGCACATTTCTTTTGAAAACTGGCAACAAAATTTCTGCTTTTATTTAAATGAAAATATAAAAATGAGGTCGTCTCATTCGACTGATGCATAATTTCATGATAAAAGATGTTGCAATTTCAAGCAGCTAAGTAAGTATTAGTAATAGAAGTTTATAGCACATGTCTAGGAAAAATTGTTGGAGTCCGGGCAACAAATATTACAAGAAAAGTAGATAAACAGTGAAATATTTGTTGTTTACTGGAATTTAAGTTTAATGATTAATTAAGTACAGTTTCAGAGTAATTTAAAAACTTTATATAATAGGTTCTATATAATTTTGAATTTAAGAGAGGAACAATTATAATACCGCATTAAAACCTCAAAACTCTTGATTATATGTTTTAAATTGTTTTTATTATTGATAATGCATTATGAGAGAAAAGTTTAACCATATTAAAAGATATTGCTATGGTTATTATCCTTCGTCATTGTTTTCTAAAATGAATCTTAACATATTAAAAATCTTTTAATTTGTGCTTTTGATTCATCAAAATTGTTTATCAATCTGGGCATCCTCATTTATAATCTACTCTGGCTAATTTTAAACAAATTTCTATGACGATTAGAGAATCTCTAAGTTTTTAGCGTCGCTTCTTCCCAACTATTCAAGTAAGCTTTCATTAAAGTATTGACTCTTTTAAAAAATTTGTTGTTCTAATGCTTCCTGGTGATGGTTTTGAAAAAGTAGTTATGTTGTGTTTAGATCTTAATTTCTGACAGCACTAGGCATTTACTCGTTTTCTAAGTAGTTGCTCATCTCATTATAATCAAATCTCTCCTTCCACCAAGCAGGGGCCTCTAACTTGAAGGTAGTCATAATAAAAATAGATTCAATATAGAAATCTCAAGCGTCTTGGTGATCTGTTGGTAAGTAAGTATGATGTTAAAGTTTGGGGCATCTTTTTTGAAACACATCTTGTACGTAAGTTTTTTTTTGACGAACTCCCATAGTTTCCTGATGATGGGGTCACTGAAAAATTCTGCCACTAATTTACGATTATTGTTGCTAAAAATGTCTCTGTATACTCTCAACCCCTGCTCGCCAAGGTCTTCAATGAGCCTCCAACATGGATGACCAGAGAGCTTGGTCTTGGTCTCTCCATTCAAACCCTTAGCTGGATTTAGCAAAAGAACCCTATTTTAAATAAAGTCAGATAATTGAAAATAAAATTGACAACATTAAAAACCGTTTGTCTATAAACGTGATGAATGATTAAAAATGAAAATAAGCGGGTCATTTTTCGGAGAGCTCATTTTGGTGTTAAGCAATTAAGACTTCAAAATATAACAGAATCTAACCTTAAATTTTCTCTAACTTTTTTCTAAATTAATTATCTTTTTTAAGTTAATATAAAATAAATCATAAAGCAATTAATAAGTTTTTTCAATCATACTTAATTTATTTCTTATTTATACAAAACAAATAAAAAAATATATTGTGAAATATATCCTAATAAGTTAGAATAACTTTCATAAAAAAGTCATAAAATCATTAAATGTGCAACAATCAATCTCTAAACACTATAATTTCTTTACTTAATAAAATTTATGGAAATTAACACAGTGAAAGAGAAGTTTTACTTTTTTAGATAATTTTGAATGCTCTCTCAATTGATCCAATTAAATCTCTAAATTTAATCCACCTCTGCCGTGGAAGCGTTGATACCTTTAATAATTTTGAGGAAATATTTTATAGTTTATTTACTTTACAGTATCTGCTCTTCTTTTTTTATATTAAAAAAATTATTAATTAAAAAAATGGATCGATAAAAATTAATTTAAAAAAAAGAAATAACTTGTTTGTTTTTAACCAAATTAATTGAATTATGTTCTAACTATTGAGTTTATGAATGCTACTTACACGATCCAAACGTCCTTATCAACGATAGGTTCTTTGAATCCAAGAGTGCTCTCCATGAATTCTTTGGTCCTCTCAAAGAGCTTTTCATCTGACCAATGATGCCTCCCTGTAAACAATGCCGAGTCCTTCATTTGCACTCTCTTCATAAATAATAAATTTGCTAATATATCTCAAACAAAGCCTAAATCCTCTAAGAAGCGTTTTCCACCCATAATCCTACTTAATCTTGTGCCTGCTCGAGTTCTAAGTCTTATCATCATGATTCTTATATATAAAATGCTTTAATAAATTTCGATTGTTTATAAATAATGACCGGGAAGTTTTTCAGATTATTTTCTGCCTCTCTTTCTGAGGATGGGCAATTGCTATGGAAATTAACTTTTAACTTCAATAGGTGTTATTGATTTGTTTTTAGGCATAGGTTAAATTTCACAAGTCGTGCCTAAAATTTACTTCAAAATAGGAATATTCCGAAATATTCTATTGAATTTGTTAAAAAAATATTCAAGCAATAGTTCTACTTGGAAAAGCTAGAGACAGCCGGAAGATGTTCATTATGTCCTGTAGAAACATCCCAAGGTGAATTGTATATATAAGGATGCTCAATTCTAAGCTAAATTGTTAAGATATCTTTTATTAAACCGAATTGCTTTTTATCAATAAAAATTAACTTAGCTACTACATAATATCTCTTTGATTTTTTTCACAGATTTGGGAATTTAAAGTATTATGTTTATTACCCCCTTAATTTTACCTGAGATTCAATCTCAAATTGTTATTTTTCTAAATTAAACTATTTTCTTCAATTTTTTTATTTGTGTTTAAATTTTAATTATATAGACTTTATTGAGGTTCACATTAATTCTAAGTGCCTAAATATAATTTCTGGAAGCCCCTATTATTAAAGAATGGAGACTAGTCTCCATGAGTTTTGAGACATTGATCATGATCTTAATGTTGAACTTTTTTACCCTAATGTACCCCTCTTCTATATTTATAGGGGTGAAATTATAAGTTGGGTTCATTATATTTAAAGAATAAATATATTAAACATAAACATTAAATTAATTCATTTAATTTCCAAATTTTTTAGAAAGAAATTTATAAAATATACCCTGAAATTTCTCAGCATAATGAGTAGGATAATAAAAATACAATAGGAATTTATATTATTTATTGAGATTGATTAATAATAATACTAAATAAAAAGCATTTCGATGTTAAATTTTTAATTTATAATCAAACTGGCATTCTTTTAATTATGCCTAGGAAATATAATAACAATAAACATTAATATACTAAATTTTATAGGCTATAATAACGCTATAAAACTAAGTAATTCTATATATTTACCTCATTTATCTTACAAACCATATTTATTATATTTCCAAGTATTTATTGGCATTTACATGAATATGTTCTGAAAAATAATAAACATTAATGTTTTTTATTAAAAACATTACATAATATAAAGAAGTACATCAAAACTTTTTCAATATAATTCCTATTTTTGTAATAAAAATATTAAAATTTATTATATTATATTATTTTTGCATAGGATGAATCACTTTAAACAATTACTCTTAATGTTTAATTTAATCTTAGATTTAATTGTTCTTCTCATTTTTATAAATATCTAAAACAAAACAAACTAACTTTAAAGTTGTAATTTAATATATAATTATCATAATGAAGAGATGTATTGATCTAAGAAAATGTTGGAGTTAATTAAGGAGGAGAAAACTATTAACAATTTATAAATAAATAAATAAAAATAATTATTCAGATACTATATATTTTATTATAGTAATCCAAATGGCCTAAATTTAATATTTTAAATCTAAAACATTTTAAAAATCAAAATATTTGAATTTAATATATTATAAATTAAGTAAATTTTGAAAACATTTTTATATTGGCAGTTGATTTTATAAAAATTAATTAAATTATTGATAAAAATAAAGAGCTAATTTAAAAAATTACAGCCACATTATTTGTATTTATAATAAATAAGCATTATTATGTATTAAGCTTAAAAATAAATAATTTATAAATATTTAAATATATCTTAAAAATATTTAATTTTAGTATCAAAGTTTAAGGATTTAATTCTATTTTTAATTATAATTGTCTTTAAAGTATTTTTTTTAATTTTAAATCAATAATATACTTTAAATTCTATTTAGATTTAAGATTAAAAAATATCATTCATCTTATATATAATCAAATTTAAAATTAAGGAAAATTAAAATAAAGCTTAATTAATAGTATAATAAATAATTTGTGGTAAGTTTGAACGTATATATATTAATTTATTTAATTTAATTTAAATTAATAATCTATTAAGATCTATGATTAATTTCTGATTGATTTAAAAATAAATATAGATATATTTAGCTTAATTTCTCTATAATTATTGTAAAATATTTGATGATCATTCTATTTTAAATATATAAATGATTTGAAGATTTTATTTTCATAATAAAAACCCCGATAGTCAATTAAGAATGAAGATTGGGGATTAAGAATAAAGAAATTAAAATATATTATTATTGGCATAAAATATTAAAGTTATGTCCAATTATTAAAACCATTCTCTCGAATAATTGTCTCTATAAAATAAACCAATCAAGGTGAGTAAATTTATTTTTTGCCTAATTATACTTAATTTACGCCAATAATAATATATTTTTAATTTCTTTATTCTTTATCCCCAATCTTCATTCTTAATTGACTAACAGGGTTTTATTAAAAAAAGTTAAATTATCCTTTTTTTTATTATTAGCTTTATATTACTATATTTAGCTAAGTTCAAACTTATTTATTTAATAAACAAATTAAATTTATACAAAAATTATTATAGGTTAATGTTACTTTATTATATTTCTTTTGATTTGGTTAATAGCTCTTTATCTCTAAATGAAAATGACAAAAAAACATTTTATATATTTAAATTAACAGTTTAATTTGTATTTATATAATGCTTCTCTTCAGCTTTTTATTTTGAAATAACTTGTTACGAACAATTTGTGATCTTAGTATATAATATTAAATTTATTTGATTTAATCAAAGTTATTTTTAAAATAATTGGATGTCACAATTTATAAAAATTATAAAAATCTTAGGGCTTGGTTAGAATTGGTTTTTTATGAATTTAAAATATATAAAATTAAATTTATAAAGAATTGATTTATGTCTAAGGCTGACTAAACGTTCCTTGAAATTGCTATATTATTCCTGAATAAATGATAATAATTTTTTTTACTAATTATACTATACTATTTTCATTTAATAACTTTGTTTATTTTGCTAATTTATAATGTTATAACGAGGCACCGTTCTAAATATAATATTTTAAGGAGAAAATCCAGTCCCACTCAAATATTTTTATTGATTTTTTAACAGTTCTTGCCCTTAAACTATCAGAATTTCTCTGTAGAGTCTATTTTACTGCTTAATTTACATAAATTATATAGTATTCTTTAATAAAATGAATATGTATATTCAAGACAAAAATTTAATATAAAAACGAAAATGGTTGTTAATAAATTTATGCTTGAAAAACCTTTTGGCATTATCTTATATGTTAAGGAGTAAACTTAAATCTTTAAATTTTTCAAGATTGCTTTTATGCAGCAGAAATATATTTAATAATTATAAATTAAATAATTTAATTTTTTTATATAAAGAAATACATTTAAACTGGGTTGCTGGTTCTATACTAATGCTTGCTTAATTAAAAAACAAAGTATGAATAATTAAAATATTTTAAAATTGATATAAGTGGGGAGGGGATCTATCAAATTCTTGAAAATTTACGAATATATACAATTCATTTCTAAGATGTATTTTTATAAATCTATATATAGAAAGAAATTAAATTAAAAAAATAAGTTGCATCTCACATTAATATTTCTCATTTAATATGGTCTTATTGAAATATTCATAGATCTGATTAATTTTTATTGAATATCTCGTATAATTTAAAAGGATCCTTTAGAATAATTAGCTGATACAAAATATATTTTACATAAAGTTAAGGATATTTTTGGGCAAAAAATTATTAAAATAATGTTTTTGCAATAAACTATAAATAAAAGAATTCCAAGCTAATGAATCTATAATATTTTTTTATTCAAAGTTGATATTAAATTTTTGTTTATAATCTAATTATATTGTTTGTGTAAAATAAACATTCCTTATTAAATAGAATGTAATTTAATTTTATTATTGTAGGAATACATTTGATTTTAGAAAATAATTAGTAAATTAATAATTAATAATTAAGATTCGTTCAGCTAACTCTCTGGAAATCTATACAATATGGTACTTTTTCGATCGAAAATTAAAAATAAGCAGGACTTTACTATTGACGGTACGTCTCTATCGCTTCTACGATGTGATAGAGACGTACCGTCAATAGTAAAGTCTAGCTCGTTTTTAATTTTCTATTGAAAAAGTACCATATTTTATAGGTTTCCAGAGAGTTAACTGCCACGAATCTTAATTATTAATTATTAATTTACTAATTATTTTCTAAAATCAAATGTATTCCTACAATAATAAAAACCAATATATTCATTTATTGAAAATACCTTAATTTTATGAAAAGATACATTAATTTAAAAATTTTCTTATTTAAAAAGTCAATATAAATTATTTGAATTAAATTATTCGTGAAATTTTTCAAAAGTTGATCGACTGTAATTTGATATGGAGATAATATTATTCAATTAATTTATAGTGTAGACAGGTACCTCAAATTGTTTTAAAATCAATTTATCAATGTTGTTATATTAAAAAATAATTGTTTCAAATGTATTCATAAATCATTGAATTTGAATTTTAAAAAAATTAAATTAAATTATATAGGTTTATAAAACCTAAATATTTAAAATTAATATATTTAAAATGCTTGACTTTCCATATTTGATATTTTAATTTCCTTCGAGAATCGTCGACTACTCAATAACGCAAATTAAGATGCAATAAATCACAAATTGAATTAAAATAAAAATAGAGCAATATCATTGTTTAATTTAGAATATATAGTTAAATAGATTGAGAAAATAAGCAATTCATTATAGTTTATGAACTAGTTATATTTGAAAACAAATTGGGTTGTTGTTAAGCATTGCTCACACATGTCCCAATTGGACACATTTTAATTTTTTTAATTTTTATCACAAATTTTGGCATCATATATCCTGATCTTTAATCTCTATATTGGCCTATATTTAGCTATTATAGAATAAATATAAACTTTTGGGTGAAGTTTCCTGCCTCCTTCGGAAATTTACTACCCCCCATACATAATAATATGCAATATTTATAATTTCTAAAAATCTTAATCATCTATTTTTGACATAATTATTTATATTCTAGCATCCCATATCTTTTCTACCTTGATATCTCATTCAAATTTTAATAAAAATCACATTAATTAATAATTAAAAAAAACAAATATTTTAGCATTGTTTCAATATCTTATTTGACAAAAAATAATAATAAACCTTGAAATTCATGTATTATGAAAGTTGTTTAGTATATGGTAATAGTAATTGAAATTAAAATTAAAATTTATCTAATGTGTATTTTTATTTCCAAAAAATATATAATTTAATGTTGAGGGCATGAAACTTCCTAGTGGAGCAGGAAACTTCCGTAGGCGGTGAGAAGCTGAACGGGGCAGGAACCTTCCCCCCAAATTTGTTTTTTTACAACTCAACAAAAGCCTTTCTTAATTTATTTGGTTCTAAATCATTTAAAAAAGATCAATAGCTAGACCAACGTTCTAAATAAAATTTTGAGATCTTTATAATTATCTTTGAATTTGTGTATTTAGAATACTAGATTGATGCTTCGAAAATATATCGTTATTAGTGATTTTAATTAGGAAAAAATTCTACATAATGATAGTCTTTTTTCTTAATTAAAATACAATTTACAGAGTCTACTTAATAAAAAAATTTAAATATTCAATTTTTTCATAATAAAAAGTTAATTAAAAAACTATAAAATTTAGCCAAGATTAACTTTTAAAAATTTAAATTTATTCAATAATAGCTAAATATAGGCCAATATAGTAATTAAAAATAAGGATTTATGATGCCAGAATTTGTGATAAAAATTGAAAAAAATTAAAATGTGTGAGCAATGGTTAACAACACCCTAACAAATTGTATAGTGGATAATTTATATATTTAATGAAATTTCATTCATTATTTTACTTTTTACTCTAGCCTTTTGGGGGAGGTACCAATTCTTATTATTGATCTCTAAGAAATTATCCGTGAAGTGTCTACTCAGGGTCTAGAAGCCAATCCGGAACTTACAGGTTAAATTATTGCGATACTAAATCTCTAATTGCTGCATATGTTCTTAGAATCTTTGAATTTAACCTCATTACTGGTAAATTTAAAATTAAATACTACCTGATATATAATAATAAGATGTTTTTAAAATTGGAATTAATAGAAAAAAAACGTTTACTTCTTTAATAAGAAGGTTCCATAGCTTTTATAGGAACTTATTAGTAAAGAATTTACATATTAGTGTTTAGTTATTGTTGTCAAACACCTTATTATATATTTAATATATTTATAAGACTTTCTGAAAGTGTTAATAAGATCTCTGTCTAATGTTTCAAACAATTTCTAGCAAACGTCTCTTTCCCTTCTTTCATTGTCTCTCCTTGCCTCTGTTCCTCTATTAGGGAATATCAAGAGAACTGAAAGCCAAACTTCCTCATCACTGGGTTCAGAGAAAATTTAGCTATTGTGCTCTTTTGAAATCAGCTGAAGTAAAGTTTTAGTCTATCTGAAGAGTTTATCATCGCTCCAGTGATGCTTACCTTTCTCTAGCTTGAATTTGCCCAGCTAAGACTCAAAATATTTTCGGAAACCACGTAAAAATGGTTTAAAGCCCTATTCAGTCTTAATGGTCTCACCTTCTTGTCAAGATTACTGACCACAAAGCCTGGATACAGCTTCCAAAAACGTTTTGACTTATAGCCTTACAAGTTCTAGCTCAGAGCTCGGCACCCCTGTCGTCATTTATTATAATTTCGATTGAGCTTTGATATCTCTCTTCTTCTGGGACTATGAACTCTAACTTCTATCATCTTGAGTTTCTAAATCACAACTATCCTCTAAAAGCTAAGTTTCAATACTTTAAGTGATATCTAAAGTATGACCCTCAGAATTTTTAAAGAAGTTATGACTAGAAAGATGATTTTAGCTGAAATCACTAAAGTGGGAATATATTTAAATAGAGAATTGTAAATTTAATTTATAATTAACTAAATTTATATATCTATGGTCAGTAAAAATTCAAAAATTATTTGAACTACTTATGTTGCAATCATTAAAGTGTTTTAAACTTAAATACTTTCCTTAAAAAATAACTAAGATATTTACTAAAATTTTTATGCTATTTTTTTTAGTTGATAAAGATTTTATAGACTATTCCTTTTTTTAAATATCTATTCCTTGAAATTTATAAAGATAAAGTCATGAGAATAATAACTAAAAATAAAATTAAAATTTTTTTATATAATTCCCAAAATAAAATGTGTTTTATCTATAATAGTGAGATTTGTACTCATTTGAAGATCTCTCTAAAGCATGGAATCATCTAAAATATTTGGTTGAAAGATAGATAAAGAAGTTTAAAAATCATTTTTGGGAGAAGATAGAAGTGTAGATTAAGAAGTAAGTAACCGGCTTTTCTACACACTTAAAAGTGAATCGGCATTTAATTTCTGTCTTTTTCTTGAGCTGCTTTCTAATTAAGTCACTTTTAGAAGTTTTATTTAGTTAACTTTGCTTGAAGGTTTATTAACTTCCTCTCTTTTCTTGGTCGACTTCTATTAATTTGAAGCTTTTGCTTGGATTTTATCAGTCTTGAGTTGATTTATGTCAAATTTATTAACTTTTACTGGGAAATTTTATTCATAGCTTGTAAAATTTTCAGATTAATTCAAGCTTTAAGGGGAATTTAATTATCCAAGATTTGCTGATAAAGTGCTAGAGTATTCTCCACTTATGAATGTATCGCTTGTATTTTAAAGTTAGTTTTTCATAAAAGACGATTGGATCCACTCACTTATTGAATCTACTTTCTACATTTATGAAACACTCTAGTTTTAGAATGGCAATTAATCTGCAATCGAATAAATTTGGGAATCATCTTAGATATCTGTAATTTGGCTAGGGATACCTAATGCTTCAAAATTTACAGGATAATTCAACTATAATAAAAAAGATTTATATAATTTTATGAATAAAAACTGCTGGGCTCTGTCTATCGGAGTGTATTAATTCAATTACTATTTACTAAAACTGTATTAGTTTGATTCAGTTTTGATCAGAAAAGTCTCTTATTAATCGTGATATTATTGTTATTCGAAGAAACATTCAATTTGATATCTTTGAATATCATGATTAATTTAGTCGTTTTAATTATTAAATTGTGAGCTTTTATCCAATAAATTTAATTACTAATTAATGAGGTAAATTTATTAATTGATGAAATTTGTTCTTAATAATAATTAATCATACACTAATTTTGTTATTAATTTTATTATTGTGATTGGATTTATTATTAAATTTATTAATTAAGGTACATGTCTTCAAATAAACGATTTAAAAAGATAAATATTTATATGATTGTTGGGGCTAGCACTAAGTTAAGCACAATTAATATCTAATATGCTGCGATTTTAGCATTTAGGATCCTAATTTACCATTTTATTGCTTTAATTTATATTAAATATTATATAAATTTTATCCAAAGTATTTTAAATATAATTTTCCCAATATTAAAGATTCTCAGTGATTGATCTTGAGTTATTTATCTTGATTAATTTTTGAAGTTGTGTTAAATTGAAGAGGGATAGCTTAAATTATTGAAATTAAAATGGCATTAATTTTAATTTTTTAACTATATTATTAATTATAAATAATAAATAAGCTTAGAGTACTATCATAATCAGCGAAAACTTAGAATTCTTAGTCAAAATCATCGCTTTCAAATGTTTAGAGAAACTGTGGGAATTAATCAGAAAAGATGGAATGGTCTTGTTTGTTCATATGTATTTAAAGAGAAATTATTTTATTCAAAATTTTGGGCAAAAATAACACAATAGGATCCTAAAATAATAAATCAATTTATAGATATAAAAAAACACTTCACAAACTTTTAATAGTAATTTGCATTTTATGTTAATTTAAGATTTAAGATTTATATATAATTTTTTTATATTTGTTCGAAATAAAAGGTTTGGTAAGATTCAAATACCCTAAAATTATTTAATAATTATAAAATTAATTAATTATTATACTTTTGAGCATAATTTGACTATTAATATTTAAGATTTTTAGGAATAATTTTTATAAATTTATTATCAGTTAGAATATTATATTTAATTATACCCTTAAAAGCTTTTTATAATAATTTAATTATAATATTATTTTTTCAACCAAAAGGAAATGTGAAGCTTCCACTTTAAATGAAAAATTATATTTTTGATCATTAATACATATTAAATATTTTTGATTATTAGATTTAAATGGAAATTATATAATTAAATAAGGCGAGATAAATTAAAATATAATATAACCTTTTTCATAAAATGAACAGTATTGAGGTAAAATAATTTTTCTCACATAAAATTTTGTATAATCCCTCTTTTCCTTTTTAGGAGCTACAAGAACGTATCAATTTTAATATTTTTAATAAATTCCCTTGAAAATATAATTTTAATATTTAGATATTCAATTTATAGCAATTTCCAAAATGATGTGATAGAAAACATACAATAGAAACTTGAAATCCCCTTCATTGCATAAATGCTAGATGTGAATTTCTACAGATATTTCCCCAAATTTCAATTATTAAAAGATGAGATAATTTAATTGTAACGTTAAGTCGAAGACCTGGGACGCCGTTTCAAGGACGAGGAAGAAGATCAGAAGGACGAAAGTTACATCGAAAAATAAATCACTGATAAAACTTCAGTTAGAGAGTTGGGTATTTTAATAATACAATTATCAAAGGAAATCAGATAAGTTAAGAGTTAGGTGAGCATATAAAGTCAAAAAGAGCAGGAAGAGAGAAAAGAAAGTGAAAGTCTAAAAGATGAAGTTGAGTAAAATATAAATTAAGAAGTAAAAATAAGTTAGTCTGGTAATAATGGAAATAATATAGCTAATAAAACAAATTTAACTCAAAAACCCACATAAAAGATAAATCTAGATGTTGATTTCAAAGTTTAAACTTTAATGTAAGAAGTTAGTGACCTGAATTTTAAAATGACCAATTCAGTCTCATAGGAGCAATTTTAATTAATGCTAAATAGATTAAATCAATACGCAGTGCTTCAAGATATTTCAAGAGTGATGGCGCATTTTGAAAATTTTGCAAAACGGACAGAATTAAATAAAACATAAGACAAATTTAAGAAATTAAAGAAAACTGTGAAATAAGAATGTGTTACGAAGGAAGAATTTCAAAATGGCATTTAATTCGTTAGAGATGAAATGAATAAAAAACTAGAGTTTAAGCTTAGCATCGATTAATTCAATGAAAAACTTAAAACTTTCGATCATGAGATGAATAGGAAATTTCATAAAGTTAACTTAAGTATATCTGATACAAATTAGAGAATATAAAAAGTTGAAGAGGATATAAAACTTCGAATAAACCTTGATATTTAAGATATTTATAAAGATTTAAGAAAGAAGACGAATAACGAGGAGACTAGCAGATTATGGAAAAATTTTACAAAGTATGCTGAATATGGAGACTTAAAAGATTTATATAATAAAGTTTTGCCAGAGGTCTCCAGGTTTGAAGATTCGCTCTTAGATTTAAGCAAGGAAGCTGCTAAAACACAAGAAATAGTGAGAAGATTTGATATGTTATATATTTATAATTATAATTAAAATAATTGATGAGGTGATGAGTGACAAAGCATCTAAATAAAATTTCAGAGAGATATAATTAAAACTTGAGAAATATGTTCTAACTGAAACTTTACTTGATTACAAATCTGATTTAAATGTAAAATTCTTAAGATTCCTTGAAAAATAAGCAAAATTAGAAGAGAATCTTGATGTATTAGGGTCAAACATATCAAAAGATATCTATGCAGCAGTGAAGAAAATTTCTCAGCAAATTATATAAAAACCTGGAAGCTATAGCAATCCAAACTAGATTCAAATTACTGATTAAGAATTCAAAAATACCCTTGATTCAAAGGCTAACAAAGCGGATCTAATAGAGATTTAAAATTAGAAATCAAATAAGTCAGACTTTGAAAATATAGTGAGGTGGATAGAAGCTTTGCATAAATTTATTAAAAATCTTTCTGTTATGTAAATAGAAACTTCAAAGCTTTTGATGAGCGTCCCTTAAGAAACTGAGCAATAAAAGCTTAACAAAGTTGAATTTGTAATAAACTAGTCGTAAATTATATCGAATTGGATTATGAAATTCAACTTGGATTGTTTAAATCAATATTATAAAAATACTCCACCAAGATCTGCTCTTGAATTAAATAATTGTCAAGTTTTAATTGGATAATCTGTTTTTGACTCATTTTAAAAAAGTCCAATTAATGAAATGGAAGCTGTTGAAAAATATTCAAGTATGCAAGTTAAATCTTCCTAAAATTAAAGATTTAGGACAAGACTCTCTACCCGTATTCGTACGTCCGAGAAACTGAGTATTATAAGGCCTTCAACTATTTCTCCCTTAAATTTAAGATTTAAAGAATCAGCTGTAAATAATAAGAACTTATCTCGAAATCTGAATTAGACTGTCATAAATTTTACTAAAAACTAAATAAGCACTTCTAATTATGATAGCAAGCTGGATAGTTTTCGAAAATCTTAGCAACTTATCGGATCTGAGATTGAAACGCTAAAAAATTCTGAAGCTAATATCCTCAAGGCAAATTTTACTGCTCGGAATTAAACTCTTGATTCTACTAATAAAAGGCATTATTATTAAAATTAAAGGTTTTCGACTGCAGACAATCATAATAATTTAACAGATATGAGTAAATATCATAATCAAAATTATGTCACTATCAAAAACATCTATATTTATTTATATTGTATTATTTGTATTAACTAGAAAAAGAAGGTTTAAATATAACCTAACAACGACTACGGCTATACATAGAGTATTTTAAATAATAACTCTTTAATTAATTAAGACTCGGTTTATAAAGCAGGTCAAGATTTTAAAATAAAGTCAAAACCTGAATAATAGCCCATACCAAATCTTAACTTAAATATACCTTAAAAGATGTAGAATAACATTTATGAATAAGTTATACAAACATCAAAATAACAGTAGTTTAAGGATATTTAACAACTAATTGGATTGAACTTACCAGGAATATATAATTGAGCATAACTTTGATTTTTAATTAATATTTCTCTTCATGCAAAAGAGATAATTATTGGTAATACTTGCTTAAAATATGTTTAAAATAGGAAAAGCCCTAAACATTTTAAAATCAATAAAACTTTAAATAATATTATAAATTAGTTAATTAAAGTTGAGAAAACTTAATAATGTACAAGATCAATGAATTGCTTGACATGAGTATATGCAAAGAGGAAACCATGTTATATAATATTGAACTCTCTGCCACCTCTCCTATTTTAGATTAATTGAAAAATAACGAAGAAAATATTGATGTAAATCCTAAAATATAAACATACACGTAGGTCTTATAAAGCCAATTTCTGATGAAATCGTCATTAGCTTAATAACTCTTTTTTATAGAATAACTAAGCACTTACAGGAAATTAAATTTTTCTTGAAATTTGTCGTACGAAAGTTCAAGGTGCATCAACACATCTCAGGTCATGAATAAATATTTATTAATTTAAAATATAATATTTTAAAAAAATGACAGCATATAAGTGGAAGGAAATAAGTTGTTTTTGGTAAACTTATTCAAAAAAGAAACAACTTAATTCCTTTTGGAAATACATTAAGATGAAGCGAAAAAGTGCAAAACTAATTTAAACAATATGAAAATGGGATTAACACATGCCATTCAATTACTTAATGCTCTAAATATAGAGGTACTTTGGATGGACGATGTCACTATTAACTTCTTCGAAGTAAGATTAATAGAAACATATGGTTTTGGATTTTTCACAATTGTTTACTATTTATTCGCTTCTAACTTCTAAATATAGGTTAGTTTCTTCAATTTTTAGAAACCAGGGGCTTGGCAAACTGTACTGAAATAAGGATTCATTCTAAAACAAGCTGGAGGGAGGCCTTCATCTAGTAAATGGTAAACTCTAAATTACCTTATACTTCATGTACTAATATTGATTGTAGTTGCTCAAACAAATGCTTAACTCCTATGCGCTACTCAAGGAAATGGTTCATTTTGACCAACTAGTTTTTGTGCTATGTGGAGAGACCGTTCCCCAAAAGCTTTTCCGAATAAGGAATCAACAATCTTCAATAGAATATCCTTCTAAATGTTTCTATGTCTTAATAGCAGAGTATAAATAACAATATTACTTCGAATATGAGTGGCTTACCAAGACCATTGGCTTCTAATAATCTGAATAACTCAATTAAAATTGAAAATAATAAGAATGTATTGTCTTAATTGTAAGAAAATGATGCTCTTCAGTTAAGAGAAGTTATGCTCATAGACCACTTATGGCAGCTTACGGTAAAAACCCGTATGAATAAATAAAAAATTCGCATACATACAAGTAACAGAATTTTGTCATTGAAGTTCATAGAGAAGGAGCTTTTATCATGGAGACATAAGTTACTCAAAGGGATCGATCACTCACCATGGAGCAATAAGTTAGATAGATTTGTTTAAGATTCATTTGCTCCATTAAGAAAAGGCAATAAAGTAAGAATTATGATTGATGGAGAGATGTATTTCAGGAATATGGCTGAATAAATCAGAAAAGCTGAATCAGAAATTTTTATTACAGATTGGTGGATGGTTGCTAAGTATTATTTAGAGAGACCCGTCAAATTATCAGATGAAGTTGATAGTTAGACTGGAAGGTTAGATTTGCTATTATTAGCAGCAGCTGAAAGAGGAGTAAAAATATTCATTCTTCACTGGAGGGAGTCTAAGTTTGCAGTTGAATTCAACAGTTTATTAACAAAACAATCAACTCTATCATATTTAAATTAAAATTTAGTGTGATTTAATTAACTGAATACTTAATGGGTCTTCACCCAAATATTAAAATGCTTCGCCATTCATAAGGAGCAATTCAGTTATGGAGTCATCATGCTAAGCTTTGTATTATTGATTAGTAATTTGCATTCATAGGAGGTCTAGATATTTGCTTTGGAAGGTGGGATACAAGGAATCATCCCTTATATGACATAGGTTTTAATGAAGAAGACCAATGTTTATTTCCAGGGAAAGACTATGCTAATGAGAGAAATGTTCCTATAAAAAACCCTGAGGATATAATGTAAAGTGTCCTAAATAGGGACGGAGATGCGAGAATGCCTTTTCATGATACAGGGGTTTTTATAGAAGGGGACACTGCAAACGATTTATCTCATCATTTTGTTTAACTTTGGAATAATGCTAAACTTAATAAACATGGACCTTAAATATCAACTATGCAAGTCATTACCACAAGAGGATAAAAGGTTTTTAGAGACTAATTTAAGTATAATGAGTCCATTTTTGATAAAATGCTACGCTCTTTAAGAAAAGGCAGAGGAAATAGTGTAATGACACCGGTTTAAGATGCAGCATTAACTTTAGAAGAATCCAAAAACCGGGAAAGGATGAATAGTGTTTCAAAATTTGACGAAGAGGACGATAAATTTGATGAAGAATTTGATGAAATTATTGCTAAAAACATGAACTTTAACTAATTTAATCTAATGCAAGATAGAATGAAAACACCAGCAAGTCTTTAAAATCTGAATAGAAGGTACATTTCTAAGATTCAAAACATTTTTTCAATATTAAAACAAGGGAGAAACAAGAAGATAAATCAAAATAGTATGGCTTCCACGCCTATGAATAATCATAAAATATCTGACTTCACAAATGAATTATAGGATATACAGATAAATAAGACTGAGGAAAAGTTACCACCTTCAAAAGGCAAGCAATCTTTGCTTAAGCTATTTCAAGCTGACTTTTTCAAACCAGATTCTAAAAAAATATAGATGAGCTAGGGTATACCTAAAAGTCAATTTGACGAGGAGAATGATGGCTAATTTGAACACAAAGACACCACTAGGCTTGAAAATGGTGGAGGTCTTTTTCACGGTCATGATTAAAGTTAGGATTCAGGCATAATAATGAAGAGAGATAACATTTCGATAGAGAAAAACCCCATTTTTATGAATAATTGTTCTTAGAATTAACAAAATTTCGAAAATATAAAGTATGAAATGTAATCAGTAAGTGAAATAGAGGTCACTAATCACAACTTAAAAGCCCTTATTGAAATAGATGAAGAAGATATCTAATTAAGATAAAAAGTTAGCGCTGAAAAGACAAGTCCATTCATTAACTCTGAAGAAGTGTAAATATTAATGCAATCTCCTAACAGATTTATTTTTTATTAAACTTAGATTTGAAACCTAAGTAAAAGAAAAACCTCCTCTCGGTGATTTTGAGGAATCTCCTGATTTTGATAAGGAGTTGTCTACGATGAAAAGAAACTTAATTCAGACCTTCCATTCTTATGGAAATATCAAAGATGACTTAGTGGATAAAGTATAGCATTAAAATTGTACAATTTAAGCATTAAGATCTGCTTCACCTTGGTCTTTAGGTTTACTTAAAGTTGAGCATTCAATTTACGAAGCATATATACAATTGATTGAGTAGTCGAAACATTTTATATACATCGAGAATCAGTTCTTTATAAGTTAGTGCGTTCTTCATGAAGCTAATAAAACTAGCATTTACAAATATGTATATAAATCCAAAAATTATTGAAAAATATTTGCATATATGATTGTAAAGAACAAGATAGGTTTGGCTTTAAGAGAAAGAATCTTAAGAGCTCATAAGAATTAGAAAGAGTTTCTTGTAATCATTTTCATTCCTTTAATGCCAGCATTTCCAGGAGACATTCTTGATTCAAGTTCATCAATCTTAAGACTCTAAATGAATTATCAAATGAACACAATGGCGAGAGGTAAGACTTCTTTAATTGAGCTATTGAAATCTGATGGAATTGAAGATCCCTGGCATTATGTTAGATTCTTCAGTTTAAGGACACATTCAATAATGCCAAAAACCGGCTTGCCAGCTACTGAATAGATTTACATTCACTCAAAATGCATGATAGTAGATGATACCCATGTCATAATTGGCTCAGCAAATATTAATGATAGGTCGATGCTTGGCTCAAGAGATCACGAAACTGGAGTTGTCATAAGCTAAACCAACCCAGAAGATCAAAAGGAAAGCTTTATGAATGGGAAAAAAGTTTAAGTGGGTAAAATGGCTCATCAATTCAGAACTGAGCTTATGATGGAGCATTTTGGATTTGATTACAAAGTAGTTCAAGATCCACTATTAAATAGATAAAGACTCTTCGATTAAGCATAGACTAACTCTAAAGCATTTTTCGATATTTTCAGATGTGAGCCAGATAATTCAATTTCTTCATTTGTTGAATTGCAAACTATAAGATCTCTAAGGAAAGATGACTAGTAAGATAAGGAAGGATTTATCGAAAAGTAAACGTAACTTATGTTTGGAATAATTGAAATAAACATTAATTTTAATTTACGAGAGAATCAAACCACAAATATTTGGAAATGCAGTAATTTATCCAAATGATTTCATGAAAGATGAGTAACTTGGTATTAACTTCCTTAATTCAGAGATCTTAGTTCCTGAAATAGTATTTGTTTGACTTTATTAAGAAGTTATAATAGCTTTAATTTTATAATAAAGTCTCTATATACAATTTTGCTTAAAATAAATCGCTAAATACATTATCTAATCATGTTCTAATCTGTTTAACTCCATAAAATTTTTCAATAATTCTTGAAGTTTGTTCAGCCACTGTAGCAAACATTGTTGCTTCGCCTTTTGTCAACAATGAGAAGTTATTGATTCCTCTTACGTAATTGACTGGTAAATTATTAGGTTCAAATATGTAGCAATATACACAGATCATAGAGCAAATCATAAAGAATACTATTCCTGAATGTTTGAAATCTTTTACCCAACCTTTTTCAGCCATTAATCTTAGTAAAACCTCAAACACTCTCGGATAAATAATCATACACAATAGTGACATTTAGTAATAGTTTTCTATTAAATTATATTGAAATGGTATAATAAACAATTATAAATTTCTTTGTCACTTGCCAAACTTAAACCAAGCGAGCTTACAGCTATAAATAAATTTAATTATTAAGAAAATTTACCTCCAGCTATAAAAGACTCGTACTCAGGTCTGAGTTTAAATTTGCTTGCTTTTATGAGACATTGAGTAACTTTATATAAAGCAGAGCACATAGCAATTGAAATTCCGAATTTAGCTATATTAGGCCAAGTTTTTCTAAAATTAAAAAAATTAAAGTATAAGGTTCTTACACTATTGAAAAATTATTGTGGGAATACATTCGAAATTGGGAAATTAATATAAATCAATTTATTATAAATCAAAATCGTGGCAGTTAAAGTTGGCAATTTAAACGATCTTGGGCTTATTCGATAGATAATTTAAAATTAGCTGTACTTTAATATTGGCGGTACTTTTTATCTCATCTCTGGAGTGAGATAACTCGACTTTAATGTGAGGGTATACTTTATGATTTTCGATGTGTTAAAATTAAAGTCTAGTTATCTCTCTCCAGGGATGGGATAAAAAGTACCGCCAATATTAAAGTACAGCTAATTTTAAATTCTCTATCGAATAAGCCCAAGATCGTTTAAATTGGCCAACTTTAACTACCAAGATTTTGTATACTATATATTTAATTAAAATTAATTTCCCAATTTCGAACGTATTCCTCCAATACAATTACTTTAAAATTAAATCGAATACTATACACACAAATAGAATGCATACAAAGTAAAGTAATTTCACATAGCTATAGAAAACAACACAATTAGAAGTTCAGCCTACTTAAATTAATTAAAATAAATATCGTTTGACCAAAAAAATTGGAAAACTTTTATAGAATATTAAAAATTATCATATATTTATCATTTTATATTGCTAAGTTTTCTATTTAGCAATATCTATTTGATATTTCTTTCTGTCAATAGTCTTAGAAATAACTTCACCACAAAGCCCAAAGAGAAATTCTTCATAAATTTTAGAGCAATTGAATGAATACAAGAGTTGTCATGTTTACAATCTTTTGATTTATGATTAAGTATTTTGTTCATTTTTATAAAATTTTGCTTTAGTTTAATTTATCAAAATTTAACCTATCCAATCAATAAAGTAGGTAAATATAGTGGTATTTTAAATAAATCTATGAGGAATAATTATTAAAGTTAAAAATGAAAGCATTTAGATATTTGCCATAAAATAAGTTAGAAGACCCTACAGATATAGGTCCATCTTTAATTTTGATCTCCCCAGACTTCAAATGTAAATAAACCTTTCTATATTTACATTTCCTTACTTTTACTCTTTCCTTGAATAAAAATATCCTATAGATATATATAATCTATACAAAAGATTTTAAAAACTAAAACTTTTCCTCGACCAAATAAAAGAGGAATTTATAGATGCTCACAAAGTTATACTTCTCTCTTTGAATATGTAACAAACATCACTGCCCTCAAAAATCAACATTAAACATTCTAGTGACTATGCTTTAATTGTTTGTTACAAACTAGATGACGAAGACAGATAAGATTTATTAGTGCAAAGATTAGTAGATATTGATATCGAATAAATTAATGAGGAATAATTGAGGCATATATGCAGAGAATCAATTGAAATTTTGCTCAATTTAAGTTCTTACAATGCAGAGTGTAAAGTGCTAAATAGTGAGTGCTTTTTGGTAGTTAAAAATAAGGATGTAAAGCTTGATTTGTTCTATTTAAGTATATTTGAGGATTTTAAGATCTCTACTCACTTAAATTAAGAAAAAATATAGAAAGTCGAAAAAGAAAGGATAAAAGATAACAGTTTTAATGATAGTAGCATAAGTAATTCAGAGATAGATTAGTCAATGGAAATTGAAGATGATAACTTCTGTATGAATCAGATCTAAAATTAAATAAATCTAAAAAAAATTAAACTAAATAATTCAATTTTAAATCACTAAGTACATGCTTTTAGCAAAGCATACCAAGATCCCATACTTAAAGAATCAATGAATAATAATAATCTAAATAAACAGAAACCTTCACTTATTTATGACTAAGATATCTATGATAAATTAAAACTGTTTTTTATTATGAATTCAATCTATTGTTTTATTATTATATGCAAGAAAATAACTTAAGACTATATAAAATGTGAAAGAAATTATTATTTTTTTATATTATTGATAAATTAATTAGGTTTTAATTCAGAGTGTACAGTTTAGGCATAATCTTATACTAATTAAATTAAAATCTATAAGATGAAGATATTTAGTTTTTAATCGAAAACTACATGAAAACACAAAATATTGATCAAAGGATGTCCTCTTTAGATTTAATGGATCTTGATATATTATAAAGAGATTAAGATTTGACAGAAGATAGCATTCAAAAACCCAAGAACCCAAAAATATTGAAAAATATTCACATTCTTATTTTAATATATATATATATATAAATATAGGTCTTCAAATAAATATTTTAATTAAATATATATACATAAAAAACTAGCAAAATTATAGTAAATCTTATAATTTGTTTATCATCACATAAACTAGCTAACTCTATATTTTATAATATGCTCATGTTTCACAAAAGAGAAGTCTCAATTATTTTTGTGATGGATGCATTAAAATTAAAAATTTGAGCTTTAAAAATAATAAATGGCAAAAAATAAAATTAATTTTTTTATACATAATTAAATTGTGTTTTAAAAAAAATGCTAATATTTATTGAGGAAATAAATCAAGCATAGTTTATTTATTCAGACTCATTATTTACTAAGAAGTTGATAAAAATAAAGAGAATATATCATAATTTTATACACATTTTTTACAATTTGTAACTAAAATATACTTCGTTTGTCAGTGTCCAAATTATTATACTCCTTTTTTACAAATATTTGATATTAAATTTAATTTATTCGGTAGCAAATTAAATTCTGATTGAGTTATCATTTAAGTGCAAGCAAATATAAATTTACTTAGAATATTTACATAAATTAATGAGAATAAATTTGAGGTTATAATTGAGGATATTAAATATAAGGATTAATAAGTTAATTATAGTTCTAATATTTAAGACTTTTACTTGATTTTAGGAGCTAAGCAATAAACTCCGTAAGATCAACGAGATTTTAAGGATTCTTGGGATAAGATTATGATATAAATCTATATATTTTTATAATATTTATAGTAATATTAACTCTAGGATGGATGATGAATAACTATAAACTAGTTTTGAATAATATTTAGAGAATTTGTTAGCAAATCTAATAAAAAGTGGATGTACTATAAAATTAAATTTAAGTTATTTCCAAAATATTTATGATAATTTAATCTCAGATTAAATTTAACCCAAAATTTAACTAACTTGTATAGATTTAGAAGACTTTTACTTTCTCTTAGACTTACTGATTAAAAAATAAAAGCAAAATACCTCTAATAAAAACCAAAAGATTGTTTTATTTTAAGATCTATAGCTTTTCATTTTGTAGCTTATTTTGATTGGCATTTAAAACAAGCAAAATTAAAAAAGTTTAAATCTCTTAATAAAGTAGAAAGATTTGCTTAGCTTGATTGATCAATTTCCATAATAAAAGAGTCAATAAATCTTGATACTTAGAGTAGTTTAAACATTTATTCATGAGTAGAAGTTTCATGATTGCTCTATAATAACGAAGTGTATAGAATTGTTTCACAAATATGACAACTTCATTATGAACTGCGATATTATATTTGAGATATTACTAACAATTTAGCTCTATTTATTTTAAAAATCAGAAAAAGTGCAATTTATAGATGAATTTTTGAAAATAATAAACGAGTCAGGGCTAATTTATGTACTAAAACAATGTTTGGAATTCTAAATACCTTTATAGATGTTAAAAAGTATTAAGAGTATGCAATTAGTAAAACCAATTCTAAATGAAATAAATACAATGGCAAGTTCCATCTTATACCAATACTCTCTAATTAGTAATGATAATCAAATGCTAAAATTTATCAAATAAAAAACAACCAACTCTCAAATTTTGTAGTTGTTAGCAAAAGATTTAAGATAATAAAATTGATTTTTAAAAGAATTAATATTCCTGATTAGTATAAATTTAAAATTAGGTATGTAAATATAGTGTAAATTTTGATGAGAGTAATTATATTTTAGTTTTTAAATTATTTAGGTAAATACTTTTTTCAGAATTACTTAGCTCTAATCTTCCTTATGAAATAAGCTCATAGCCTAGAGAGACTTTAACAGCACTTTAAAGTGTAGTTTAAGTACTTTATTTGATTTACATAACTTATTTCATGGGAGATTAGCATAGTAATTCTACTTAATTTTACTAATAACTTTTTATATCTTTAAGTAGTAGTTGCTAAAATTATTTACGTTTATTTGAATATCGACATAATCTGCTCATTATTTATTCTTCTTATATCATAATTACATTTAGTAGAGGTAGCGAAGGTCAAATAGCATAATTGATTTATTGTTGCCTGCGGCTATCATGTTTCCATCAAAGCTCCAATTTACATCTAGAACCATACCTCCCTGCATTTGAGGAGTTTACTTGAAAGCCTTTATGATCCTTTGATCCTGTAGTGACCAAATGAAAAGCTCATCAGAGAGGCCTCCAGAGACCATGAGCTTATTATCTGGGCTGAAAGCTAGACTTAGGACAGGTGAACTAAAAAAGAAGCGTTAGTAAATGCTAATAACTTACTCGTGACCTTGAAGAGTCATTAAACATTTCCCAATTTCAACATCCCACAATTTGATTGTTTAGTCTCTACTAGCTGTTGCTAAAATGGGAACTGGGAAATTACCAGAGGTGCTTTATGGGGAGCCGTGACTTTATTGAGGATGATTATTCCATCTTAAATTGTTCACAGATGAGGTGTGTCCTTTGAGTATTCTAACAGCTTCGTTTTATTTAGGAGACCAAAGATATGCACTTTCTTCCTCAGAACAACTTGCTAGTAAACTACCTGCATGATCCCATTTTATGGCGTTTATAGAGCTCTAGTGACCTCTCCACACTCTTAAAGGCTGATCTTATGTAACGCTCCAAAGATAAATGTTCTAGTCCATGGAACAAGAAGCTATATCTGTGGAGTTCTGCCAATCTAGATCTACTACTTCATTAAAAACCCAAAGCTTTTATCAACATTAAGAATAAGATATTTTTATAGAGCATCGCTTAATTGTGAAATTTTAAAAAAATCAATAAAGTCACTGGCATGATTAAATCGAAAGGCATTTTTATTTTTATAATAATAAAGTTATTAGTGAGTTTCGATTATTTGATTTTGAAAAGACTGTTTATATTTTCATTTTTTTAAAAACAAAACTAAGTTCATAAAATAATATTAAAATCGAAATCACTTGTAGATTATTTGTAAATTAAGATGTATATATTATTAAAATATATTGTAATATAAAGAAGAAAACCTAAATTAATATTTTTTATAAGGATTAAACTTACAATTTTTGCCAAAGAATGAAAGAATCATGCCAAAAACTAAAACTCAAAATGTAATTATTTACAGAAATTCTCTTCAATTAATTTAAAAAACTTAAATGTATCCAAATCTTTCTCAAAATTAATCTGTTATATTATTAATTACAATATTTTTTAGTTTTGATTATCCTAGTTGAACGTTTTGACAATTGAATCTTGCTTCATTCCCTGAGGCATCCAAACAAGAACTTTTCTGTCCTGAGTTCCTGAGGCGATCAACTGCCCATCCTTGCTCCACTTTGACACCATAACCATAGTCGACTGCAGGTCCTCTTTGATTCCTGAGGTGATATACTAGTCAGCCATTGGCTAATCATTATTTGCCTGTTAATTATGAATTTTTAAATTATTTACATTTTCTTTGTAATGACTTGAGTTATTTGTATGGGATCCATTATAGTAAATCAATTTGATCTCATTAATAGTTTATTACACCCCCATAACTTATTTTATTTCGATATGTTGTTGCAATTAAATATACTTTGGAGTTCTCCCTTGTCAGACCAAACTCTTGCATAACCGTCTGAAGCGCTTGTCACCATCTTATCGCCACTTTACTATTGTAATGTTTAAGATGTGTTGATAATCACTTACATTCCAGTGTATGCATGTTATATCTTTATTTAATATTTACAGTTGTATATATATTTATATATAGAGTGTATATATGTTCTCACCCGACACCCTAACCCTCGCCTACCTAGCGAGCGCTTACACGGCCTACCCCCTACACCCTACCCCTCACCTACCCCCTCTCCTACCCCTCCCCTACTCCAACCCCCCATAAAATATGCCATTTTCAAATGAAAAGTTTACTCCCACAGCCTCAATCGATTTCCTTCGTGACATCTCGACTTCATGACCTTTTATATATATAAAAAATTACATAAAATTTTCAAAATTTTTCTCCAACTAAAAGCTCCAAATAGGATATAATTTTTTATTTTTGATGTGTTTTTCTCCAACCACCGACTTTTATCACATAATCCCATTAGAAATATATATATTATTAAATTTCTAATAAAAAAAATTAATTTAAATATTTTTATAAACATAGCATAACTTAGCATAAAATTCATAATTTAACTTTAAAAAAAATAATTCCTTACTTCACTGCCTTAAAACATATTCCAAAAAGTAGTATGATTAATTTTATATTTTTTATTTTTTCTATTTAATTCTGTCTCATTTACATTTTTTTATAAATCATAAGTTAATTTAAATTACAATTTACTTTATTTCAAATTCTCATTAAGAAATAATTGATATTATTTAAATAAAACTATGTAGATCGTCTTTAGTTTAAATTTTAACTCAAGTTATTCTAAAGTGAGTTCATATTGTGAAAAACTATAATTTATAAATATCTTACTTTTAATTCATTCACATATATTTGCAAATTTATTTCAATAACTATTAACATTTTAATAGTTCATTTCTTAAAATAAAGTATCCTACAATTTTAGTTGGTAAAGATGTATAATTTAAAAAGAATTAAAAGTCAAAGCATAATGAATTAAACCATGTAATTTTCTCCATTTATATTCAATCACTAAAATGCTAAATATTATTTTTATTTATCTTGAATTTATAGTAGTACTAATAAGTAAAGTAAAAAAACTTAAAACTAATGTAATATTTATTTGCCTGTACTTCATTTTATTTGCAAAATAAAATGAATAAAGTTCCTATATTGTATTAAATTTATTATCTCCTATTATTTTATATTCTACTCAAAATAATGAAAAATCATTGCTTTTATAAATAAAGTAAATTGTAATTTAAATTTTATGATTTATAAAAAAATGTAAATGAGACAGAATTAAATAGAAAAATAAAAAATATAAAATTAATCATACTACTTTTTGGGAATATGTTTTAAGGCAGTGAAGTAAGGAATTATTTTTTTTAAAGTTAAATTATGAATTTTATGCTAAGTTATGCTATGTTTATAAAAATATATAAATTAATTTTTTTTATTAGAAATTTAATAATATATATATTTCTAATGGGATTATGTGATAAAAGTCGGTGGTTGGAGAAAAACACATCAAAAATAAAAAATTATATCCTATTTGGAGCTTTTAGTTGGAGAAAAATTTTTGAAAATTTTATGTTATTTTTTTATATATAAAAGGTCATGAAGTCGAGATGTCACGAAGGAATTTGATTCAGGCTGTGGGAGTGAATTTTTCATTTGAAATGGCATATTTTATGGGGAGGGGGTAGGGGAGGGGTAGTGGTGGGG
>ARYC01020088.1:0-23334 GCA_000711775.1 Oxytricha trifallax
AATTATGATAGCAAGCTGGATAGTTTTCGAAAATCTTAGCAACTTATCGGATCTGAGATTGAAACGCTAAAAAATTCTGAAGCTAATATCCTCAAGGCAAATTTTACTGCTCGGAATTAAACTCTTGATTCTACTAATAAAAGGCATTATTATTAAAATTAAAGGTTTTCGACTGCAGACAATCATAATAATTTAACAGATATGAGTAAATATCATAATCAAAATTATGTCACTATCAAAAACATCTATATTTATTTATATTGTATTATTTGTATTAACTAGAAAAAGAAGGTTTAAATATAACCTAACAACGACTACGGCTATACATAGAGTATTTTAAATAATAACTCTTTAATTAATTAAGACTCGGTTTATAAAGCAGGTCAAGATTTTAAAATAAAGTCAAAACCTGAATAATAGCCCATACCAAATCTTAACTTAAATATACCTTAAAAGATGTAGAATAACATTTATGAATAAGTTATACAAACATCAAAATAACAGTAGTTTAAGGATATTTAACAACTAATTGGATTGAACTTACCAGGAATATATAATTGAGCATAACTTTGATTTTTAATTAATATTTCTCTTCATGCAAAAGAGATAATTATTGGTAATACTTGCTTAAAATATGTTTAAAATAGGAAAAGCCCTAAACATTTTAAAATCAATAAAACTTTAAATAATATTATAAATTAGTTAATTAAAGTTGAGAAAACTTAATAATGTACAAGATCAATGAATTGCTTGACATGAGTATATGCAAAGAGGAAACCATGTTATATAATATTGAACTCTCTGCCACCTCTCCTATTTTAGATTAATTGAAAAATAACGAAGAAAATATTGATGTAAATCCTAAAATATAAACATACACGTAGGTCTTATAAAGCCAATTTCTGATGAAATCGTCATTAGCTTAATAACTCTTTTTTATAGAATAACTAAGCACTTACAGGAAATTAAATTTTTCTTGAAATTTGTCGTACGAAAGTTCAAGGTGCATCAACACATCTCAGGTCATGAATAAATATTTATTAATTTAAAATATAATATTTTAAAAAAATGACAGCATATAAGTGGAAGGAAATAAGTTGTTTTTGGTAAACTTATTCAAAAAAGAAACAACTTAATTCCTTTTGGAAATACATTAAGATGAAGCGAAAAAGTGCAAAACTAATTTAAACAATATGAAAATGGGATTAACACATGCCATTCAATTACTTAATGCTCTAAATATAGAGGTACTTTGGATGGACGATGTCACTATTAACTTCTTCGAAGTAAGATTAATAGAAACATATGGTTTTGGATTTTTCACAATTGTTTACTATTTATTCGCTTCTAACTTCTAAATATAGGTTAGTTTCTTCAATTTTTAGAAACCAGGGGCTTGGCAAACTGTACTGAAATAAGGATTCATTCTAAAACAAGCTGGAGGGAGGCCTTCATCTAGTAAATGGTAAACTCTAAATTACCTTATACTTCATGTACTAATATTGATTGTAGTTGCTCAAACAAATGCTTAACTCCTATGCGCTACTCAAGGAAATGGTTCATTTTGACCAACTAGTTTTTGTGCTATGTGGAGAGACCGTTCCCCAAAAGCTTTTCCGAATAAGGAATCAACAATCTTCAATAGAATATCCTTCTAAATGTTTCTATGTCTTAATAGCAGAGTATAAATAACAATATTACTTCGAATATGAGTGGCTTACCAAGACCATTGGCTTCTAATAATCTGAATAACTCAATTAAAATTGAAAATAATAAGAATGTATTGTCTTAATTGTAAGAAAATGATGCTCTTCAGTTAAGAGAAGTTATGCTCATAGACCACTTATGGCAGCTTACGGTAAAAACCCGTATGAATAAATAAAAAATTCGCATACATACAAGTAACAGAATTTTGTCATTGAAGTTCATAGAGAAGGAGCTTTTATCATGGAGACATAAGTTACTCAAAGGGATCGATCACTCACCATGGAGCAATAAGTTAGATAGATTTGTTTAAGATTCATTTGCTCCATTAAGAAAAGGCAATAAAGTAAGAATTATGATTGATGGAGAGATGTATTTCAGGAATATGGCTGAATAAATCAGAAAAGCTGAATCAGAAATTTTTATTACAGATTGGTGGATGGTTGCTAAGTATTATTTAGAGAGACCCGTCAAATTATCAGATGAAGTTGATAGTTAGACTGGAAGGTTAGATTTGCTATTATTAGCAGCAGCTGAAAGAGGAGTAAAAATATTCATTCTTCACTGGAGGGAGTCTAAGTTTGCAGTTGAATTCAACAGTTTATTAACAAAACAATCAACTCTATCATATTTAAATTAAAATTTAGTGTGATTTAATTAACTGAATACTTAATGGGTCTTCACCCAAATATTAAAATGCTTCGCCATTCATAAGGAGCAATTCAGTTATGGAGTCATCATGCTAAGCTTTGTATTATTGATTAGTAATTTGCATTCATAGGAGGTCTAGATATTTGCTTTGGAAGGTGGGATACAAGGAATCATCCCTTATATGACATAGGTTTTAATGAAGAAGACCAATGTTTATTTCCAGGGAAAGACTATGCTAATGAGAGAAATGTTCCTATAAAAAACCCTGAGGATATAATGTAAAGTGTCCTAAATAGGGACGGAGATGCGAGAATGCCTTTTCATGATACAGGGGTTTTTATAGAAGGGGACACTGCAAACGATTTATCTCATCATTTTGTTTAACTTTGGAATAATGCTAAACTTAATAAACATGGACCTTAAATATCAACTATGCAAGTCATTACCACAAGAGGATAAAAGGTTTTTAGAGACTAATTTAAGTATAATGAGTCCATTTTTGATAAAATGCTACGCTCTTTAAGAAAAGGCAGAGGAAATAGTGTAATGACACCGGTTTAAGATGCAGCATTAACTTTAGAAGAATCCAAAAACCGGGAAAGGATGAATAGTGTTTCAAAATTTGACGAAGAGGACGATAAATTTGATGAAGAATTTGATGAAATTATTGCTAAAAACATGAACTTTAACTAATTTAATCTAATGCAAGATAGAATGAAAACACCAGCAAGTCTTTAAAATCTGAATAGAAGGTACATTTCTAAGATTCAAAACATTTTTTCAATATTAAAACAAGGGAGAAACAAGAAGATAAATCAAAATAGTATGGCTTCCACGCCTATGAATAATCATAAAATATCTGACTTCACAAATGAATTATAGGATATACAGATAAATAAGACTGAGGAAAAGTTACCACCTTCAAAAGGCAAGCAATCTTTGCTTAAGCTATTTCAAGCTGACTTTTTCAAACCAGATTCTAAAAAAATATAGATGAGCTAGGGTATACCTAAAAGTCAATTTGACGAGGAGAATGATGGCTAATTTGAACACAAAGACACCACTAGGCTTGAAAATGGTGGAGGTCTTTTTCACGGTCATGATTAAAGTTAGGATTCAGGCATAATAATGAAGAGAGATAACATTTCGATAGAGAAAAACCCCATTTTTATGAATAATTGTTCTTAGAATTAACAAAATTTCGAAAATATAAAGTATGAAATGTAATCAGTAAGTGAAATAGAGGTCACTAATCACAACTTAAAAGCCCTTATTGAAATAGATGAAGAAGATATCTAATTAAGATAAAAAGTTAGCGCTGAAAAGACAAGTCCATTCATTAACTCTGAAGAAGTGTAAATATTAATGCAATCTCCTAACAGATTTATTTTTTATTAAACTTAGATTTGAAACCTAAGTAAAAGAAAAACCTCCTCTCGGTGATTTTGAGGAATCTCCTGATTTTGATAAGGAGTTGTCTACGATGAAAAGAAACTTAATTCAGACCTTCCATTCTTATGGAAATATCAAAGATGACTTAGTGGATAAAGTATAGCATTAAAATTGTACAATTTAAGCATTAAGATCTGCTTCACCTTGGTCTTTAGGTTTACTTAAAGTTGAGCATTCAATTTACGAAGCATATATACAATTGATTGAGTAGTCGAAACATTTTATATACATCGAGAATCAGTTCTTTATAAGTTAGTGCGTTCTTCATGAAGCTAATAAAACTAGCATTTACAAATATGTATATAAATCCAAAAATTATTGAAAAATATTTGCATATATGATTGTAAAGAACAAGATAGGTTTGGCTTTAAGAGAAAGAATCTTAAGAGCTCATAAGAATTAGAAAGAGTTTCTTGTAATCATTTTCATTCCTTTAATGCCAGCATTTCCAGGAGACATTCTTGATTCAAGTTCATCAATCTTAAGACTCTAAATGAATTATCAAATGAACACAATGGCGAGAGGTAAGACTTCTTTAATTGAGCTATTGAAATCTGATGGAATTGAAGATCCCTGGCATTATGTTAGATTCTTCAGTTTAAGGACACATTCAATAATGCCAAAAACCGGCTTGCCAGCTACTGAATAGATTTACATTCACTCAAAATGCATGATAGTAGATGATACCCATGTCATAATTGGCTCAGCAAATATTAATGATAGGTCGATGCTTGGCTCAAGAGATCACGAAACTGGAGTTGTCATAAGCTAAACCAACCCAGAAGATCAAAAGGAAAGCTTTATGAATGGGAAAAAAGTTTAAGTGGGTAAAATGGCTCATCAATTCAGAACTGAGCTTATGATGGAGCATTTTGGATTTGATTACAAAGTAGTTCAAGATCCACTATTAAATAGATAAAGACTCTTCGATTAAGCATAGACTAACTCTAAAGCATTTTTCGATATTTTCAGATGTGAGCCAGATAATTCAATTTCTTCATTTGTTGAATTGCAAACTATAAGATCTCTAAGGAAAGATGACTAGTAAGATAAGGAAGGATTTATCGAAAAGTAAACGTAACTTATGTTTGGAATAATTGAAATAAACATTAATTTTAATTTACGAGAGAATCAAACCACAAATATTTGGAAATGCAGTAATTTATCCAAATGATTTCATGAAAGATGAGTAACTTGGTATTAACTTCCTTAATTCAGAGATCTTAGTTCCTGAAATAGTATTTGTTTGACTTTATTAAGAAGTTATAATAGCTTTAATTTTATAATAAAGTCTCTATATACAATTTTGCTTAAAATAAATCGCTAAATACATTATCTAATCATGTTCTAATCTGTTTAACTCCATAAAATTTTTCAATAATTCTTGAAGTTTGTTCAGCCACTGTAGCAAACATTGTTGCTTCGCCTTTTGTCAACAATGAGAAGTTATTGATTCCTCTTACGTAATTGACTGGTAAATTATTAGGTTCAAATATGTAGCAATATACACAGATCATAGAGCAAATCATAAAGAATACTATTCCTGAATGTTTGAAATCTTTTACCCAACCTTTTTCAGCCATTAATCTTAGTAAAACCTCAAACACTCTCGGATAAATAATCATACACAATAGTGACATTTAGTAATAGTTTTCTATTAAATTATATTGAAATGGTATAATAAACAATTATAAATTTCTTTGTCACTTGCCAAACTTAAACCAAGCGAGCTTACAGCTATAAATAAATTTAATTATTAAGAAAATTTACCTCCAGCTATAAAAGACTCGTACTCAGGTCTGAGTTTAAATTTGCTTGCTTTTATGAGACATTGAGTAACTTTATATAAAGCAGAGCACATAGCAATTGAAATTCCGAATTTAGCTATATTAGGCCAAGTTTTTCTAAAATTAAAAAAATTAAAGTATAAGGTTCTTACACTATTGAAAAATTATTGTGGGAATACATTCGAAATTGGGAAATTAATATAAATCAATTTATTATAAATCAAAATCGTGGCAGTTAAAGTTGGCAATTTAAACGATCTTGGGCTTATTCGATAGATAATTTAAAATTAGCTGTACTTTAATATTGGCGGTACTTTTTATCTCATCTCTGGAGTGAGATAACTCGACTTTAATGTGAGGGTATACTTTATGATTTTCGATGTGTTAAAATTAAAGTCTAGTTATCTCTCTCCAGGGATGGGATAAAAAGTACCGCCAATATTAAAGTACAGCTAATTTTAAATTCTCTATCGAATAAGCCCAAGATCGTTTAAATTGGCCAACTTTAACTACCAAGATTTTGTATACTATATATTTAATTAAAATTAATTTCCCAATTTCGAACGTATTCCTCCAATACAATTACTTTAAAATTAAATCGAATACTATACACACAAATAGAATGCATACAAAGTAAAGTAATTTCACATAGCTATAGAAAACAACACAATTAGAAGTTCAGCCTACTTAAATTAATTAAAATAAATATCGTTTGACCAAAAAAATTGGAAAACTTTTATAGAATATTAAAAATTATCATATATTTATCATTTTATATTGCTAAGTTTTCTATTTAGCAATATCTATTTGATATTTCTTTCTGTCAATAGTCTTAGAAATAACTTCACCACAAAGCCCAAAGAGAAATTCTTCATAAATTTTAGAGCAATTGAATGAATACAAGAGTTGTCATGTTTACAATCTTTTGATTTATGATTAAGTATTTTGTTCATTTTTATAAAATTTTGCTTTAGTTTAATTTATCAAAATTTAACCTATCCAATCAATAAAGTAGGTAAATATAGTGGTATTTTAAATAAATCTATGAGGAATAATTATTAAAGTTAAAAATGAAAGCATTTAGATATTTGCCATAAAATAAGTTAGAAGACCCTACAGATATAGGTCCATCTTTAATTTTGATCTCCCCAGACTTCAAATGTAAATAAACCTTTCTATATTTACATTTCCTTACTTTTACTCTTTCCTTGAATAAAAATATCCTATAGATATATATAATCTATACAAAAGATTTTAAAAACTAAAACTTTTCCTCGACCAAATAAAAGAGGAATTTATAGATGCTCACAAAGTTATACTTCTCTCTTTGAATATGTAACAAACATCACTGCCCTCAAAAATCAACATTAAACATTCTAGTGACTATGCTTTAATTGTTTGTTACAAACTAGATGACGAAGACAGATAAGATTTATTAGTGCAAAGATTAGTAGATATTGATATCGAATAAATTAATGAGGAATAATTGAGGCATATATGCAGAGAATCAATTGAAATTTTGCTCAATTTAAGTTCTTACAATGCAGAGTGTAAAGTGCTAAATAGTGAGTGCTTTTTGGTAGTTAAAAATAAGGATGTAAAGCTTGATTTGTTCTATTTAAGTATATTTGAGGATTTTAAGATCTCTACTCACTTAAATTAAGAAAAAATATAGAAAGTCGAAAAAGAAAGGATAAAAGATAACAGTTTTAATGATAGTAGCATAAGTAATTCAGAGATAGATTAGTCAATGGAAATTGAAGATGATAACTTCTGTATGAATCAGATCTAAAATTAAATAAATCTAAAAAAAATTAAACTAAATAATTCAATTTTAAATCACTAAGTACATGCTTTTAGCAAAGCATACCAAGATCCCATACTTAAAGAATCAATGAATAATAATAATCTAAATAAACAGAAACCTTCACTTATTTATGACTAAGATATCTATGATAAATTAAAACTGTTTTTTATTATGAATTCAATCTATTGTTTTATTATTATATGCAAGAAAATAACTTAAGACTATATAAAATGTGAAAGAAATTATTATTTTTTTATATTATTGATAAATTAATTAGGTTTTAATTCAGAGTGTACAGTTTAGGCATAATCTTATACTAATTAAATTAAAATCTATAAGATGAAGATATTTAGTTTTTAATCGAAAACTACATGAAAACACAAAATATTGATCAAAGGATGTCCTCTTTAGATTTAATGGATCTTGATATATTATAAAGAGATTAAGATTTGACAGAAGATAGCATTCAAAAACCCAAGAACCCAAAAATATTGAAAAATATTCACATTCTTATTTTAATATATATATATATATATTAAAATATAGGTCTTCAAATAAATATTTTAATTAAATATATATACATAAAAAACTAGCAAAATTATAGTAAATCTTATAATTTGTTTATCATCACATAAACTAGCTAACTCTATATTTTATAATATGCTCATGTTTCACAAAAGAGAAGTCTCAATTATTTTTGTGATGGATGCATTAAAATTAAAAATTTGAGCTTTAAAAATAATAAATGGCAAAAAATAAAATTAATTTTTTTATACATAATTAAATTGTGTTTTAAAAAAAATGCTAATATTTATTGAGGAAATAAATCAAGCATAGTTTATTTATTCAGACTCATTATTTACTAAGAAGTTGATAAAAATAAAGAGAATATATCATAATTTTATACACATTTTTTACAATTTGTAACTAAAATATACTTCGTTTGTCAGTGTCCAAATTATTATACTCCTTTTTTACAAATATTTGATATTAAATTTAATTTATTCGGTAGCAAATTAAATTCTGATTGAGTTATCATTTAAGTGCAAGCAAATATAAATTTACTTAGAATATTTACATAAATTAATGAGAATAAATTTGAGGTTATAATTGAGGATATTAAATATAAGGATTAATAAGTTAATTATAGTTCTAATATTTAAGACTTTTACTTGATTTTAGGAGCTAAGCAATAAACTCCGTAAGATCAACGAGATTTTAAGGATTCTTGGGATAAGATTATGATATAAATCTATATATTTTTATAATATTTATAGTAATATTAACTCTAGGATGGATGATGAATAACTATAAACTAGTTTTGAATAATATTTAGAGAATTTGTTAGCAAATCTAATAAAAAGTGGATGTACTATAAAATTAAATTTAAGTTATTTCCAAAATATTTATGATAATTTAATCTCAGATTAAATTTAACCCAAAATTTAACTAACTTGTATAGATTTAGAAGACTTTTACTTTCTCTTAGACTTACTGATTAAAAAATAAAAGCAAAATACCTCTAATAAAAACCAAAAGATTGTTTTATTTTAAGATCTATAGCTTTTCATTTTGTAGCTTATTTTGATTGGCATTTAAAACAAGCAAAATTAAAAAAGTTTAAATCTCTTAATAAAGTAGAAAGATTTGCTTAGCTTGATTGATCAATTTCCATAATAAAAGAGTCAATAAATCTTGATACTTAGAGTAGTTTAAACATTTATTCATGAGTAGAAGTTTCATGATTGCTCTATAATAACGAAGTGTATAGAATTGTTTCACAAATATGACAACTTCATTATGAACTGCGATATTATATTTGAGATATTACTAACAATTTAGCTCTATTTATTTTAAAAATCAGAAAAAGTGCAATTTATAGATGAATTTTTGAAAATAATAAACGAGTCAGGGCTAATTTATGTACTAAAACAATGTTTGGAATTCTAAATACCTTTATAGATGTTAAAAAGTATTAAGAGTATGCAATTAGTAAAACCAATTCTAAATGAAATAAATACAATGGCAAGTTCCATCTTATACCAATACTCTCTAATTAGTAATGATAATCAAATGCTAAAATTTATCAAATAAAAAACAACCAACTCTCAAATTTTGTAGTTGTTAGCAAAAGATTTAAGATAATAAAATTGATTTTTAAAAGAATTAATATTCCTGATTAGTATAAATTTAAAATTAGGTATGTAAATATAGTGTAAATTTTGATGAGAGTAATTATATTTTAGTTTTTAAATTATTTAGGTAAATACTTTTTTCAGAATTACTTAGCTCTAATCTTCCTTATGAAATAAGCTCATAGCCTAGAGAGACTTTAACAGCACTTTAAAGTGTAGTTTAAGTACTTTATTTGATTTACATAACTTATTTCATGGGAGATTAGCATAGTAATTCTACTTAATTTTACTAATAACTTTTTATATCTTTAAGTAGTAGTTGCTAAAATTATTTACGTTTATTTGAATATCGACATAATCTGCTCATTATTTATTCTTCTTATATCATAATTACATTTAGTAGAGGTAGCGAAGGTCAAATAGCATAATTGATTTATTGTTGCCTGCGGCTATCATGTTTCCATCAAAGCTCCAATTTACATCTAGAACCATACCTCCCTGCATTTGAGGAGTTTACTTGAAAGCCTTTATGATCCTTTGATCCTGTAGTGACCAAATGAAAAGCTCATCAGAGAGGCCTCCAGAGACCATGAGCTTATTATCTGGGCTGAAAGCTAGACTTAGGACAGGTGAACTAAAAAAGAAGCGTTAGTAAATGCTAATAACTTACTCGTGACCTTGAAGAGTCATTAAACATTTCCCAATTTCAACATCCCACAATTTGATTGTTTAGTCTCTACTAGCTGTTGCTAAAATGGGAACTGGGAAATTACCAGAGGTGCTTTATGGGGAGCCGTGACTTTATTGAGGATGATTATTCCATCTTAAATTGTTCACAGATGAGGTGTGTCCTTTGAGTATTCTAACAGCTTCGTTTTATTTAGGAGACCAAAGATATGCACTTTCTTCCTCAGAACAACTTGCTAGTAAACTACCTGCATGATCCCATTTTATGGCGTTTATAGAGCTCTAGTGACCTCTCCACACTCTTAAAGGCTGATCTTATGTAACGCTCCAAAGATAAATGTTCTAGTCCATGGAACAAGAAGCTATATCTGTGGAGTTCTGCCAATCTAGATCTACTACTTCATTAAAAACCCAAAGCTTTTATCAACATTAAGAATAAGATATTTTTATAGAGCATCGCTTAATTGTGAAATTTTAAAAAAATCAATAAAGTCACTGGCATGATTAAATCGAAAGGCATTTTTATTTTTATAATAATAAAGTTATTAGTGAGTTTCGATTATTTGATTTTGAAAAGACTGTTTATATTTTCATTTTTTTAAAAACAAAACTAAGTTCATAAAATAATATTAAAATCGAAATCACTTGTAGATTATTTGTAAATTAAGATGTATATATTATTAAAATATATTGTAATATAAAGAAGAAAACCTAAATTAATATTTTTTATAAGGATTAAACTTACAATTTTTGCCAAAGAATGAAAGAATCATGCCAAAAACTAAAACTCAAAATGTAATTATTTACAGAAATTCTCTTCAATTAATTTAAAAAACTTAAATGTATCCAAATCTTTCTCAAAATTAATCTGTTATATTATTAATTACAATATTTTTTAGTTTTGATTATCCTAGTTGAACGTTTTGACAATTGAATCTTGCTTCATTCCCTGAGGCATCCAAACAAGAACTTTTCTGTCCTGAGTTCCTGAGGCGATCAACTGCCCATCCTTGCTCCACTTTGACACCATAACCATAGTCGACTGCAGGTCCTCTTTGATTCCTGAGGTGATATACTAGTCAGCCATTGGCTAATCATTATTTGCCTGTTAATTATGAATTTTTAAATTATTTACATTTTCTTTGTAATGACTTGAGTTATTTGTATGGGATCCATTATAGTAAATCAATTTGATCTCATTAATAGTTTATTACACCCCCATAACTTATTTTATTTCGATATGTTGTTGCAATTAAATATACTTTGGAGTTCTCCCTTGTCAGACCAAACTCTTGCATAACCGTCTGAAGCGCTTGTCACCATCTTATCGCCACTTTACTATTGTAATGTTTAAGATGTGTTGATAATCACTTACATTCCAGTGTATGCATGTTATATCTTTATTTAATATTTACAGTTGTATATATATTTATATATAGAGTGTATATATGTTCTCCCCGACACCCCTACCCCTCCCTACCCCTAGCGAGCCTTACACCCTACCCCCCCTACCACCCTACCCACCCTACCCCTCTCCTACCCCTCCCCTACCCCCTCCCCATAAAATATGCCATTTCAAATGAAAAATTCACTCCCACAGCCTGAATCAAATTCCTTCGTGACATCTCGACTTCATGACCTTTTATATATAAAAAAATAACATAAAATTTTCAAAAATTTTTCTCCAACTAAAAGCTCCAAATAGGATATAATTTTTTATTTTTGATGTGTTTTTCTCCAACCACCGACTTTTATCACATAATCCCATTAGAAATATATATATTATTAAATTTCTAATAAAAAAAATTAATTTAAATATTTTTATAAACATAGCATAACTTAGCATAAAATTCATAATTTAACTTTAAAAAAAATAATTCCTTACTTCACTGCCTTAAAACATATTCCAAAAAGTAGTATGATTAATTTTATATTTTTTATTTTTTCTATTTAATTCTGTCTCATTTACATTTTTTTATAAATCATAAGTTAATTTAAATTACAATTTACTTTATTTCAAATTCTCATTAAGAAATAATTGATATTATTTAAATAAAACTATGTAGATCGTCTTTAGTTTAAATTTTAACTCAAGTTATTCTAAAGTGAGTTCATATTGTGAAAAACTATAATTTATAAATATCTTACTTTTAATTCATTCACATATATTTGCAAATTTATTTCAATAACTATTAACATTTTAATAGTTCATTTCTTAAAATAAAGTATCCTACAATTTTAGTTGGTAAAGATGTATAATTTAAAAAGAATTAAAAGTCAAAGCATAATGAATTAAACCATGTAATTTTCTCCATTTATATTCAATCACTAAAATGCTAAATATTATTTTTATTTATCTTGAATTTATAGTAGTACTAATAAGTAAAGTAAAAAAACTTAAAACTAATGTAATATTTATTTGCCTGTACTTCATTTTATTTGCAAAATAAAATGAATAAAGTTCCTATATTGTATTAAATTTATTATCTCCTATTATTTTATATTCTACTCAAAATAATGAAAAATCATTGCTTTTATAAATAAAGTAAATTGTAATTTAAATTAACTTATGATTTATAAAAAAATGTAAATGAGACAGAATTAAATAGAAAAAATAAAAAATATAAAATTAATCATACTACTTTTTGGAATATGTTTTAAGGCAGTGAAGTAAGGAATTATTTTTTTTAAAGTTAAATTATGAATTTTATGCTAAGTTATGCTATGTTTATAAAAATATTTAAATTAATTTTTTTTATTAGAAATTTAATAATATATATATTTCTAATGGGATTATGTGATAAAAGTCGGTGGTTGGAGAAAAACACATCAAAAATAAAAAATTATATCCTATTTGGAGCTTTTAGTTGGAGAAAAATTTTTGAAAATTTTATGTTATTTTTTTATATATAAAAGGTCATGAAGTCGAGATGTCACGAAGGAATTCGATTCAGGCTGTGGGAGTAAATTTTTCATTTGAAATGGCATATTTTATGGGGGGTTGGGGTAGGGGAGGGGTAGGAGAGGGGTAGGGGGGGTAGGGGGGGGTAGGGGTGTAAGGCTCGCTAGGGGTAGGGAGGGGTAGGGGTGTCGGGGAGAACATATATAAAACACTAATAATTGTTGTATTTAAAGATGTATATCTGTATCAATACCTATAATATATTCTTTAATGTTAATTATTTTATAGAAGTTTATAATTAAAATGTTAGCTAAGACACTCAAAAATTATTTACCTTGCACACTAGAAACTACATCCTTGCAATAAAACCCCAAAATATATCGATTTTAATTATTTATCTTTTTTATTTTTACTTCTAACTTTTCGTTTAAAATACTTATATTTAAACAAGCTTAAATTTCAATTCAACTTTTAATAATTTTGGGAGATTTTTTGAAAGATTATATTTAAAGTTTTTTTCATGAGCTTATGAAGAAGAAAAAATTAAAAATAAATTTTTATAAATTGAGAATTTTATTCATCAATATTCTATTGTGTAAAAAATTAAACAAAAATCTAAATTGTTGAGTTTATTATATTAGGGGTTTTTAATGTGGTAGACCCTCAAGTAGAGTGACATTTTGAAGTCCCTCCGCTGGCACACTCCATAGGAAAGCGTTTTTACCCTGACCTCTGTAATTGAAAAATAAGACTGTGAAAATGTGAAAAATTCGCTTACCCTGAGACCAAAATCCGTTTTGTAGGATTCCATTATGTGTGATAGACCTAAAATTCAAAGTTTATCAAGGAATTTTACTGTCAATAGCTTACCTAGCCCTAATGATGATTCAAAATCATTAATTTACAAATTTAACATTGAAATATCATAATTAACATGAAATTGTTTTTAGTTCAAGTTTTTGTAAATTAATTTAAAAATCATCGCACTTTTGCCATTTGCTTCAATGATGTCGTAGGTCTAGGCTTGAGACCTCTTTCCTCCTTCTAGTTGGCGCTCACTTGTATATTGGTCAGGTAAGGATGGACCATTATTGCGCATTGATATATCAGTAGAGGCATTGATTGGGCCAGATTAAGTCATTCTAACATCTAGCTCTATATAAATAATTAATTAAAATCATGAAAGAATATAATCATCAATTTCAATTGAAATTTAGATAAATTCAAAGATTTATACGAGTTTCTCTGTAAATCTAGGATGTTAATCTATTTGATTTACAACTAACTATTTTAATATAAATATAATCAAAGATTGTAAAAATGAAAATGAAAAAAGCGCACCAAGTACCTTCACTTACTCTAAGTCATTTGAGACTCCATTTCCAAGAGCCTTTCGATCTCAGATTGCATCCTCTCCTTGGCAGTGACATTGACATCGCAATAGTGAGGGCTTAGGAGTGTAAAGGGTTGCTGGCAAATTTTCATCTCCTCGTTCTGTAATTAAGAATTATCGTTAATTTATAGTGGGTACTATAGTAATCATATAAAATCTTTTGCCATCAATTTATGAAAAATTTAAAGTCTTAAATTTTACAGCTTGTATTTTTTAGATTTAAGCTCCTAAATTTATCTATTGAAAATGGCAATATAAGGGTACATCATTTAGGTGAGTTTCCATTTGAATAATAAAAATGGCTTTCTCCAAAAACGTTATTAGCAAGCCAGCTGGGATCCTGTAATGATTATATTTGTTTTCGTGCATGTTGGCCTCCTATGCGAACACAAAGGCCGAGTGTTGAAATCCTATACATTTCAATAAATTAGACTTCTATATCTTTATTATATAATTAATTCGATAAAAATGTTTTGGCTTTCTAGGTTTTATTAATAATTTACAGAATTTAATTCCTTTTAAATCCTGTAAAAATCAATATATTTCATTATTATCTGAAATATATTTAAATTAATTTTATGAATCTATCTAATTAATTCCAATTCAAATGATTTCTGTAGAGTTTATTAACTATTTAAAAGCCAGTCAACAATAATTATATAATTAGAGAGTGTTTGAAAGGGTACCTGACTCGTGCAAATATTAGTATATAACGAAATTGACTTCTTCTGCTGTGATTTTTAACATTCTCTTGCTTATTCTTCTCTATCAATAAACTAGCTACACAATCTTCCTGAAGATCTGTATAAACTCAAATTTAATTATATTATATATTCTATAAGATATAATAGTATATTCAAAATATCATAGATCGTATAAAAAATAAATCAAAATACAATAATTAATCAGAAAAGTCTGTTTTATATAAATTTGAACAATATAATTTAATAATCAAAATTATTATAGCAAATTTTAGATTCTAAAATTTGGATAGTCTCTATATTTGATTATATATTTGATATTATATATTCTACTGAGGTTCTATCTATTATACTCTGAGACTTGCCCCCTAATCCTATATTTATAATATTTAATTTAATTAAGAGGTCGTAGTAAATTTTCTGCCAATTTAATGATTAAATTCTTATTATCACAAGCTTATTAAAGTATTAAAAAATTTAAATTTAAGCATATATTATAAATTAAAACTTCATAAAGTATCATAGTATTGTACAATTATATTTAAATTATTGGTGAGAAAGTTAACCTCTTAATCATACATCTTTTTAAAAGATTAAAAAATATATTATTAAAAACCGTTTAAAATTTAGTTAATCTTTATAGTACTTAATTAATCTTAGAAGATAATTTAAAATTTGAATTAAACACAACGCGATAATTAAATAAATTTTCCGTTACTTTTTATATTAATAGAAAATAATTAGTCTTACTATTTATCTAAGTAATAAATCGTATTTACTGTTGTCTACTTTGTATATTAATTATATAGTTTATTTTTTTCCCTATTTCAATTAGTACTATGCAATATGAAGAATCAAACTAAATCTGATAAATTATAAATTATTCACTCATCCTCTTCATCATTCCCAATTATTTGAATATTCTTGCTGCTTCTATTTGCTTGTTTATAATCCCCTGCCATCCTCTTATTTTCATACTTCTGAGAGCCATTTTCTAATCTAATATCATCATTAAAAACTATCTCATCTTAATTATTCTATTTATTGAATCTGCTTTAGTGTTGCAGTGATGATGGACCTATATCTTCCCCTTGATTATTTTCAATGTCTTCCTCATCCTCAGTATGAGATTAATCTTCATCCTTCTACTTGCGATATTTCAAATTATAGATAAAAATAAATTCCTTTTAATACTCCTAAAAATGTAATGTATCTTAAATTCTTATGATATTTTGCTTATCTCTTCTTAGCCTCTTCCTAGGAATATAACTATTCAACTCTTCTAACTTCTTGCCTTGTCTAATAGATATACACTACACAAATCCAAAACACCTATAAAGTGTAGATTTTAATTATTATTTTCAAAAGCTATTCCCAGAACTAGCATATCTCTTGAAGATATTCCAAAGTTGAAAGTGTTTTAAGTCAAGCCTTTCGCATATATAAAGGGGTCCATGCCATTTCTCACAGTCGTACTTACAGCTACACTCATTGGAAAGTAGTTGTTTATAGTTTTATTCTCTGAAACCTTAATTTAAGCATATTCTGCAATATAGTTACATAAATACTGCTATAAAATTTAATTTTTAGTCCTTGGCATCCATAAGTGCCAAATGTATCATTCAAAGCCCAATTATAAGTAATTTAGAGTAATTAATGGTGTAATTTGTTTCATTTCACTTAGTCTGTAGAAGAGATAGCAATGCTGAGTTGATGTCATAAAATAGCCAAAAACTTTGTTGCATACTAATTAGTGATTAATCAAATTTAATGATTCTTACATAATTAGCTTCTTGAATAGAATATATAAAATCTAAATTTCTCACTAAAATTTGAGTGAATATGAGAAAATAGAAAATGTAAATATAGTGAGTAAAGATTAGTCTATAATAGGAAAAGGAAGCAAATTTTGTGCGATTGACAGAAAGTTGATAGAAAAGTTTATTGTTTAATTTTTATGCAAAATATTCCTAGTCACTAAGCGATAAAATTAAATATGATGTAACTTTGATACAATGAGTATATTTAAAATTAATTTGAATAAGCGACTTTTATCGAATATACCATGTATGTTTTTACTATTATTTGTTTTGTGATATGTGCTCATTCGACAACGTTAGCATTGATTGAGGCATTCAACACTTGGAAGAGAGCTATACATTATTAGTGATTAGACAATCGTTGATTAGTATATTGTTTTGATAAAAAATAGACACGAATTTTACATCAATATCTTACCTGAACCAACAACCAAAATTACATAATGAGAATATTTAGAGACCAAGAACTACTGGACCTACGGGAATTTTTTCATAATAAAATTATGTCAAAATAGTTAATAAACAAGTTAATGAAGGGGTTTTAAAGTATTACTCCTCTGAGTGAGCTAGGAACATCTGACTTGTGAATGTTTTACTCGTAGAGTTTATAATGTGCTTAAGTCTTCTGTCTTGTCCCTATTTTTATTTATACATAAATCTAATATTGAATTTGTAATCTATAGTAATTTTATTATGCTACAATTTATAATTTTTAAAACAACCAATTAAGAATTATGGTAAGAAAATGGCAATTTATAAAAGATTAACAATATTATTTCCATGTTTATTAGGGTAAGGGCTTTAATTTTATTAAAATGAGACTCTATTATTTCAATAAATATGGCGGCTGAAAGGGTACCTATTTGATTTTATATTACTTATATTTGTGCAATTTAAATGAATAAAAAAGATATACACTACTGGTTAAATAATGGTGAAGAACCCAATGACCATAAAAGCTATTCCAAATAGTAATATTATAAATAAATTTATTCTGCAACTGTAGAATTTAGACCTTGAAAGTTATTACTATCATTAATAGCCCACTTCTCTGTTTGATTATCTCTGTTAATTTTTACACACATTTCACTTAATTTTATCATAATTAAATTAAATCTTTATTATTATTTACAACAACCAAGAAGAGGAAGAGACCAAGAGTTTTATTATAATTTTGTCCTCCTTGCTCTATAGATGAAATAGTTAAAATCTTATACGTATAAGACTTTCTTTTATTAATCTTAAAAGAATCTTAGAGTTGTGCCTTGTGCTTAAGTCTTATTCTCTCATATCTAAATTTTTTCACCCTATTTTGAATTTATAAGTACATTGTTATAGAAATTTCTAATACTTGACACATTTATTCAAGTAAATTATAAGGGCTTTTAAACTTCTAATTCATTCTTAAGTTTTATCTGTTTTTCTGTATTTTGATATAGAAATTCGCGAGAAAAGCCCTTGGATGTGGTGTGATTCAGATTAATTTATTCGTTCAATAACTTACCATTTTATTGTACTGGCTGATTAAATCAAAATTAATAATTAATTATTATAGTACAACTCATACTATTTGCTTAAAATCATAATCATAACTCAATATTAATATTCAACATGGAAAAGTAAGCGTGATTTTTTTAATTTAGGTAGAAAGAAATTTCTTAAATAATAATTATTAACTTTTAATATCTTAATAATAATGAAATGTTGTGTTAACTGTGAACTTTTATTCATAATTAGTTTATCGTCTGTATATTCTTTACTTTTTAGCAAATCAATATAAATTATGTTAATTATTAAAGTAGAAGCATTTTTAATGATTAATAATATATTAATTTTTATTTATTTATATTTATCAACCACTCATTCATGAGGGACTTAATCATCCTAAATATAAATGATAAAAGTCCAAATATAAAGAGTGATTATCTGCGAGCATAAATTAGCCAGATTTATTAGTTTAAATAGTTAATTAAGACTAGAAGCTTAAGGATTTACCCGTCAGTTTATTTCTTCAATGATTTTTGAAGTCATGATTGTTTCACATTAAGGTATTTTTTAAGCTTCTTTATAAAAATACGTAATATATTATACCAAATTTCTTTAAAAATATAGTCGTTATTAATATTCTTTGCTTAGGCTTTATTATCATAGGTAATATTTGAGAGATTCATTATAAATATTAATTTAACTGCTTTCAAGAAATTTATCTATTAATATCTAAAAAACAAATTTCAAACACCTTTTAGCATCATAAAATTTCTTATATAATATATTATTTAAAATAGGACCTGGTAATCACTGAAGTGATTCACTTGAGGACATCCCTTCATGAAACATCTAACTGAAAACTTTTATATTTCTGCTGATTTTGCTTCTTTAATTTGCAAAAATGAATTTGTCAATATTCATGGATTAAGGGGAGCTCAATTAATTCTAATCGATTGCTCTAAGGGTTTCAGGTCTTGTTGGAGGAAGAGAGTATGTTTAATTCATTAATAAATTATAAGCAAATGTTAAATTTACATGCGAAGAATATAGTTTACAGTTTAATAATAAATAATTAATTTATAAACTATTCATTGATACTTTCAAAACCCCAAAACCTTTCAGTAGTTTGATTGAGTTTTTGATTGATAAAAGTAGACTATTAGTGCATACTTTATTAGGGTTTTAATAGGGTTTATGTAGGGGTTTAATGTTTAAATATTAGTATTTTAAGTGAGTATATGCGAGGTTTGGGGTCAGTTTATGACAGTGAGTATATAGATTTATTGTTTAAGTTGCGATATGATGTGATGAATATAGCGATCAACTCAGACCTATTCTAAATTACACATCTATTGCAAGACTGCTCCATAAATCTCCTGCTACTGTTAGGTCACACTGTCTATTAGCATTGAATTTAAAGAAACAGCATCTTAATTCTAAGCCTAAGAGACCCTTAAAATTTTAGCAGCATCAAATTGAATATCTTATTAATGATGAGACTCTTAAATACTGGGCTCATTTCTCTCTGACCTGAGGGCTGTGATGTTTCATCGCCAATTTCCTGAGCTTCATATATCTACTTAATCTAGAGCGAACATATATAAAAAGAACGGAATATCTTACAAGATAGTCAATCGCATTAAGAGAGTGATTGACTTTAATGTTCCATTTTATAAGACTAATTTAAATTATATATTCGATTAAATGCAGAGGTCTTAAGAGCATAATATAAAGTTCATACACGCTGATGAGGCAGTATTCAAATTTAATACCTTCATATCAAGGTCTTGGTATAAAAGGTATAGCAACATTGAAGTATATGATTAAAAGGTTAGGGTTTAAACTCATGCTATACTTGGTGGAATAAGCGAAGATAATGGCCTCGAGACTTATGTTATCCACCCTCGCTCAATAAAGACCGTATAATACATAAAGTTCTTGCAATAACTCAGAGATAAGTACGCCGACTAAGAGATTATTCTGTTTGTAGATAACTTATCTGTCCATAAAACTAAAGACACAAGAAGGGAATACGAAAGGCTAAACATAACACCAGTATTTAATGTTCCCTACAGTCTTCAGTTCAATGGAATTGAATTATATGGGGTTATTGAAAGGCTACTACAAGAAACTTCTACTCTATCACTTTGATGCACGACTTGAAGATAGATACAGTAGATTTTATTAAGAGTGCTGCTAAAAGAGTCAGCGATGATAAAGCTAAAGTGTGCGCAAGAGAAGGGAGATTTTGTGTATATAAATAAGTTTTAGATTTAAATGAATGAATAAGTTACATATTAAATTTACCCGTAAATGGATTTGGCTTCTCTTTCTTTTCTTTCTCTTAAGGCTTGCTTAGGCTTATGTTTCTTCTCTTAGTGCCAGCTCCTGCGTCTATGTTCATCTCGTCTGGCTTTTAGAAATCTTTGTAGAGTCTCTTACTCAATTCATGCTTTACTTGAGACTTTCTCTCTCTGTTAAATTTGCTGCTTTCCATCAAGTATATAGCATTACCAGGTTTTTCTATAAAGTTAGAAGACTAAGCTTACTAGAGATGAATGGATCCTTCTGTAGTTCCTAGAGCCAGGTGTCGCTGATTTTAATACCTTGCTTCTCTTTTTCTTCAGGAGAGATGCTGTAGCGTTTCTTGTGAGATTCTTAAATAACTTCATTTAAGTTCAGGTTTCAGAGTTGCAAGAACACCAAAGAATAAGTTACTCTCTGGCAACTTATTAGAGAGCTGTAGCTTTGATGGAAGGTTAGTTAGCTACTTCTGGAACACTCATAGCATCGTCATAAAGGTTTGTCACTGATATATCAGGGTAGTTAGGTATCTCTATCATCCTAATTTCATTAGACTTAAAAGCTTTTTTCTCTTCACTAAGTAAGGCTTTTAAGAATGAGATTTTAGTTCCCTCCTACGTTAGCAAGAACAATCCAACTATAATGGATTTATTAATCTTACTTAAGAATTTACCTTGCTATACAAAATATCTATAAAGGTCCTCTTTACTTCGAAAGTTTCCTATTAAATCTTGAGATTAAATTCTCTTCATTGCATCATTCATAGACTCCATCTTGCTTCCTCTTTCTAGAAATGTTAATGAAATTTAAAATTATGGATATCCATTCTAAGTTTATTAAAATCTTAATATTAAATAGGGAGGACCTACTGAAGGTCAACCTTAAAAAGATATACGGAGAAGCATTGAAAAGATTACTCCAAGTTTCACAGATTGATTTCCATTTTTATCAATCTATCTCCATTAAATTGCTCATAATAATGTTTAATTATTTTAGGAGGTCCTCCAAATTAAGTTCAAACTTTATTAGGAGTTAAATTTTAAGGTTAAAACTTAATTAGGAGCATATTAAATTAAAAAATGTTTTATAACTTTACCTCTAAATTAAGTTCAAACTTGATTTGGAGGACCTCCTATAGAAACAAAACTTCATTCGGAGTATTTTAATTTACTAAAACGTATAAAATTCTAATAAAATATGTCAACTTACAGTCTTCTATGGTTATTTAATTTTCTTTTCTCTCAACCGAGAATCTACCAGAGTGTCTTATACTCGACATTATAGTTTATCAAGGTATATCTAATCATTATTATAATAAAATATATCAGCAAACTAAAATGAGCGCTAACCTTTTGAGAAGAGCGGCATTACTTGGATCTAGCCAATAAAAGTTATCATTCCAGCACCCAAGAATAGTAGAGACCAAAGACGCTTGTACTCAGTGAGCCTACTTATGATAACTTTGACCAGTCTAGCTTTGAGATTTAAATATAAGTTAAGTAGGAGGTTATCAAAGAAGCTGTGCAAATTGAGGAGGAGGTTAAACAACCCGCCATAGAGCAATAATAACTACCAGCCAAAGTTGACTATTAATGCAAAGAATGCAATAAAGTTTTCCCTTACAAGTCAACTTATAAGAGACACTTGAGAGATATACACAACGATATGCCCAAGTTATATCTCAAGCATTAAAAAGAAGATGGGAAGTATGTCTTTGAGTTCTGTGAGAAGCTATATTCTCATACTAGAGACCTCAAAGTGCACTTAAAGAAAAAGCACAATTAAGGTTTTGTCTTTATTCATGAACCTACAGGGAATAGATTCCTTTAAAAGAGAAGATCAAGAAACACAGTGGAGTCTCTTAGAGTTGAAGTGTAGAAGTAAGTTAAAATGAAGAAAGCAGTCAAGAACCTTCCAGTCTCTGAGATCAATAAAATCATGGTTAAAATAGAGGCAACGAAGATTCCCATATAAAAATTATTGACTTAGATTCTTGCCTAGAAAGTTACCTCACTCTTGAAGAAATAATAGAGTAGAGAGTCATTACTGATGACTAATATGCATACAAGATATATCCATTCAATTACTTCCTTGCTGATGACAAGTTCCAAATGGAATTTGCTAATGAGTATTATGCTCTTTAAAAGGCAAAGTAAAATGAGTGCAGGCATATCATCTAGCTTGATGCTATTTTACTTGGTAAAGATCATGTAGCCTTCAGGCTTCCTTTACTTGAAATGACCTACAGAGAATTCTAATCTGACAATAGATGTCAGAGATAAATTAGCTAGATAGTATAGTAGATAGTTGAAGGAATTGAAGAACTTCACAAGCTAGGTTATGTTCATAGAGACTTAAAGCCAGAGAACATCATGATGAACTTTCAGGTTCTTAGAGTTTATATTATTGACTTCAACAGAGCTCAAAGAGGAAATGTATACGGCACCCCTGGATATTTCCCAGAGAGAGAGGATTGGAGAGATGGAGACACTTAATGGGATAT
>ARYC01020089.1:0-31574 GCA_000711775.1 Oxytricha trifallax
AGATATATACACAACGAAATGCCAAGGTTATATCTCAAGCATTAAAAGAAAGATGAGATGTATGTCTGTGAGTTCTGTGAGAAGCCATATTCTCATACTAGAGACCTCAAAGTGCACTTAAAGAAAAATCACAATTAAAGTTTTGTCTTTATTCATGAACCCACAGGAATAGATTCCTCTAAAAGAGAAGATCAAGAAACCCAGTGGAGTCTCTTAGAGTTGAAGTCTAGGTAAGTTAAAATGAAGAAAGCAGTCAAGAACTTTCCAGTCTCTGAGATCAATAAAATCATGGTTAAAATAGAGGCAATGAAGATTCCCATATTAAAAATTATTGACTTAGATTCTTGCCTAGAAAGCTACCTCACTCTTGAAGATAAAATAGCGAAGAGAGTCATTACTGATGAATAATATGCTTATAAGATATATCCATTCAATTACTTCCTTGCTGATGACAAGTTCCAAATGGAAATTGCTAATGAATATTATGCTCTTTAAAAGGCAAAGTTAAATGAGTGCAGGCATATCATCGAGCTTGATGCTATTTTACTTGGTAAAGATCATGTAGCCTTCAGGCTTCCTTTACTTGAAATGACTTACAGAGAATTCTTATCTGACAATAGATGTCAGAGATAAATTAGCTAGATAGTATAGCAGATAGTTGAAGGGATTGAAGAGCTTCACAAGCTAGGTTATGTTCATAGAGACTTAAAGCCAGAGAACATCATGATGAACTTTCAGCCTCTTAGAGTTTATATTATTGACTTCAACAGAGCTCAAAGAGTGCAAGCCTCTGCATAAGGAAATGTATACGGCACTCCTGGATATTTCCCAGAGAGAAAGGATTGGAGAGATGGAGACACTTAATGGGATATCTGGGCTCTAGCAGTAATAATAATAGAGAGCGACATGCCAAGAAACGATTACTTTAGCTGCAGGGGTGAGAGAGATTCTAAGCAAAGAATCAAACAATATCTCGATAAAAATAAAATAAATGGAGGTCTCAGAGAACTTGCATACTCAACTATTATCAAGCCAAGCTAAGAGAATTAACAAACAATAGAAACAATCAAACATCAACTTAGAAAGATAAAATTCAGAGAACTGTCACATGACTCTAAGCTTATGTTTGTGTGAAATATTTTAAAAACTCGCTTGTTATACTCACTTAAAATACTAATATTTAAACATTAAACCCCTACATAAACCCTATTAAAACCCTAATAAAGTATGCACTAATAGTCTACTTTTATCAATCAAAAACTCAATCAAACTACTGAAAGGGTTTTGGGGTTTTGATTGATGACGAATTCTGAGGGACTAATCTTAATAGGAAATATCGAGATTATTTCTATATAAATTCTAAAATTAACCAAAACTTTATCCCAAGGCTCTACAATTTTTATTTGGAGAGGGGACACTTTTGACATCTGAAAGAAGAATTGGAAGTAAATTGAATTCATTAAACTTCACCACTCTCAGAAGTAACAATATATAAAATATTACTGAAGCTGAAATCTACCGTAATCACTAGAGGAATTCAATATCAATAATTTCGACAAAAACCCAAAAACGAAAATTTCTAAGATGACCTAAATTTTAGAATTACTAGATAGCTCAATTTCCTAGATGCGATGTCTCTTGCTCTATTAGATAAACTTTCTCTATAAAAGCAGTAAAAAAAATTTAATGAACTAAACTCTATCCGACATCTCTTAATCCTACACGTGAGAATAGAAGGTCGACCATGATTCCTTACTTCTATATAGGAAAGAATAAGAGCCTGGCGACAAATCAGCCTTTTAGTGATTGCTCAATTGGTCAAATATCAATAATCTCTTATTTAATATTGATAAAATACAAAATATAAAGAAATTATTTAAATATATAAAAATATATCAGTCACTAATTTGATAAATAATAGTATAAACATAATTCTAGATCTAAAAATACGAAAATATTTTGCACATAAGTAGCAATCTTATACTTTATTCTAACTATAATAAAAACTATTATGAAATTACTTATAGTTTTAACTACTTTATTAATTAAGTTCTGCTTTAGCGGACTAAAGTGATAGTTACTGATTTTAATGTTACTTTTAGCTTATTCAAATGATTTGTAAAGTCTATTAATTCAGTATTGTTTAAATATTTTATTTATGCAATAACTTGTTATTATAATTTTAGAGAATTATGAATTAGACCTCTACTTATACTTATTTATTAAGTTCTCATGATAAGTAGGTAAAAAATATGATGAATAATTAAGTAAAAGATATGATTATATAATAGTACTTGCGCTTTATTGCATTTTAAGTGCTATGCTGCCATTTTCCTTTCAACTCTAGAAGTGAATATATTTACTGTTTTAATTAATTTTAGGCAATTATTTTTTTCTCATAAGATTACGATCGATAGTAAGAAAATTATAATAAAATAAAATTGATTCTTAATAAGTGGATCCAACAATTAATAACAATTAAATCAAAAATTAAAGAAAATAGGCACACATCATGACCTCAAGAGAAATAACCTTTTGATGAATGTAATAAACACCACCTCATAGAATAAGCTAAATTCGAGCTTTATTATTAAATTACATATTAACTTGATTTGGGGGTCATAACGATAAATCAGAATGGAATACTTCCTCAACTAAACAATTTAAATTAATTCAAATCTGATGGAGTCCCTTGATTTAATCATAATAATTTCAAATGACTCCATTAAGCATATTTTAAAACTCAACTCTAATTTAACAAAACCCAAAAGGTCTCAGAATCCCAATCATAAGTTTCTTAACATACTCCTTTAAAAAAATATTACTAAAAAATGGATACTTATTAATCAAATCCAACCAAAGTATTATAAGATCATAGATAACAAAGACTTCTTAAATAAATAAGAATTCCTTGATCTCTCTAACTTGTTAACAAGATCAAATATTTTTCAATTTATCAATTGCTATAATAACAGTCATAGAATTAATTTTTTCTTCCTAAGCTTTGACTTTACAAATCCTTGAAGTATTGAAAACTTTTTAAATTTAAGGAATGGAGCACTAGGTTAGTCCTGAATACCCCCCCCCCATAAAAAATATCAAGCTCTCTCAATTTTTAAGAACCTAACAATTTTACTAAATCTACAAATAGTATTTATATAAATTGACAGAAAAAATATTTCTATGATGAGTCTGAAGACTTAAACAAAAACTTTGTAAGCTTTAATAATACCTCATACTTAAGATGTGGAATTGAAAGGCGAGTTCAGAATTTGAAAATAGTCTTCTTATTCAAAAAAACAAAGTGCGTAACAAGAAAAAACTCAAAATTTATTTGATAAAATAGCTATTTCAACCAAAGAATCACTAAGTATTTAATAATATAATAAATTAACTTAAACAATCAAAGGTTTAAGACTCCCTTACTCAGATTTGTATAAGTCCTAATGTAATTTTACCAACTATTCATTCAGTCTCGTGGAATTTCATAACTAATTATGATCCAATCCCTTAACTTAATATTTGGTAATATCTTTAACTTAGTTTAAGAAGCGCAACAACAAAAGATCTCGTCAATCTCACAACGAATACGATAGAATAGACAAAAAGATCAGGGATAATTCCCGAAGAAGGCTTTATGAGGTACCACAGGCTCAACTAACATACAAGTTAATTATTGGGATTGAAAAAATTAAATCAGAAATTGATGAAAAGAACTAGTCGCTTTTATATTATCACATTTGTCCCTAAAGACCACATTTGATTAATTAATATAATTATAATATGGTTATGACCTACTGGTATGATGGGAGGTATATCCCGACCAATTCCGGTACCCAGGAGTTCGAAACCGTGAAGGAACTCAGTTTTTACGAGATAAGTCCCGGACCTGAAAACCTCCTCAGAATACGTCAGGCAAGTATAGGGGTCCATGCCAATAAAGCGTCGTCCGTTGATCATATCATGTCGTATTAAAACTTAATGATCCCATTATCATTGAATAGGAGAAATAGGTGAACAAGGATAATGCAAAGAGTTGGGACATACCGCATGATTCCCGTAAATACTCCATTAATCAGGAAAATAGAAAGAAAATTTACAGAAAAAAAAACCGAATAGAATACAATCATAAGTTTCCTCATCTAGATTTGGTTAGGCGTCAGTTCCAACAGAGAACTAAATGGGGTTTTACATGGTACAGCACACCTAAGAAAAGAAGAAAACACTCAGTAAGATAAGGAAAAAATACGAGGGGGGGGAAAGGGGAGTTTGCGCTCACGACGGCATGGGGCCGATGTGCCCACCAACCTCCATGTTGACAAGCCGGTTGAGACATAGTTCCTGAATATGTTTGAATTATTCTACTGAATTGATTTCGTATCTCCAAATTTAATTTCTATGCTAAAAACTAACCAACTAATTAATTAACGAACTAACAATAGTTATAATATTTCTGTATTATTTATATTTATTCATTATTTGGTAAATATATAATTTAATTTTTATTAATTTTTCTTAATGATTGAATATATTTATTTATAGTTGACAAAGTTTGACGTTTCACGAATCCTTAGATTTTTTCTTTGTTGAATTCAGTAATACTTGATCAGTCGTCAAGATCAATGATTTTGTTTGCTAAATGAAAATTCGTCAAACAACTTCTGTACTTAGCCTTTTTAGAAATTTACAATTTCGTTTGCCATCTCCAACCTCGTGACAAGAGATGTAATAGTTACAAAGAGATAAAAGCGAAGAATTTCTGAAATATGAAATCTAGCAAAAATAGAAGCAAAGATTTATTAGATTTTGATAGCTATTATCTCGATAAACGAAGAAGAGATGTAGCTGCTCCAACGGCCAGGTCATACACTACGAGAAATATTTAATATTATATAGTGCTTAAATCGCTCATGCTTTTACCACTACTTAAGAAGATGAGCAAACGTGATTGTATAAGTGATTTTGGTCTATAGGGTGATTGGTTGTAATTCTCTTGCGACATAACCTACGACTTTTTTAAGAGGATAATCACAAACTAGACCAAGTAGCCTCATCTATTCTTACAATGCCTTCTCTAAATTTCAGGAGTATATAGACCACGTTGAAATTACTGAATGACTTAGTCAAGTTCGTTGGCCACAGATTAATTGAAACAAAATTAACTCAGAAGCTAATTTCTCCCTACTAAAATTATCAGCAGTCACCTAAAGGGCTATGACGGCAGAAAATTGAACAAGGTTATAAAAATAGCACAACTAGGTTAATTCCAAGAGAGAAAGAGAGAGATTAGATAGAATAGGAACCTCAAAAAAGCAAGGATTGTTAAAAAAATAGCTATTTTAATAATATTTTTGATTAATTTGTGATTTTTAGTTGTTTAAAAAAATTGAAATAATTTACTAATCATATTAATTTTTTATAAAATATCATAATAATGACATCTTAATCTTCTATGTTTATGCTTTCTTTCCATTTACTCTTCATACTTCTTAATTCAACTCTACCATCTCAAATTCTTTCATTTTACTTTCTAATAATCTATGCTTACACTTTGCTATAAATAATTAGCATTTAGAGGTAATTATATAATATATTTATATATATATTTATATATATCAATAAGTTATAATCTTTACAATGCTTACTGATATAAATTTATTTTAAATATTTTAAAATGAACTACTCTATAATCTTTGATTATTTATTTTTAATATTAATAAAATAAATTAAATTAATGTCATAATAAACTGTGTTGCTCTTGGTTATTTGTAGAGTATATAATTTAGCCAAAATATATACTTTAACTCTATCTCTATATTTGAAAGTTTCTTAATTAATAATCCAATCCTATTTGAAAATTTAATTATTTATTTTTCTATAAAGAATATATTTAAACCATTATTAAGTGATTTATGAGATTTAATAATAAAATCTATTGAAAACTTGAGTTAGCTTGAAATTAATATGTAATTCTTTTGAACATTAATGTCATGATAAATTAATTAATATTTTGTAATTGTCTGATTAAAATTTTGCTATTTTCTCAGAGCTTTCAAAGAAATTTCATTTTTTATTTGATATAATCTATAAAATACCAAAATTGTAACAACTACAACTTTCTATTAATGATAGTAAAATTGAGCATTGATTACTAAATTTATCTGTTTCTGTTATTGTTTATAAAGATAAGTTTTTATCAATTCTTATGATTTTTTAAAAATATAGTTTTTGGGAGATAAATATCAATAGGGTGACTTATTTCTTAATTATCTTTTGTAATCTCTGATGAATAGCCAATTACTACAGATAAAAAATCAAGAATTATCAATAAATTATATCAAATCAAAGTATCTACACAAGAACTCACCATATTACCCTGACAATTAGGTTAAAAATAAATAATATGAGACTAAATTGATAGATTGGACAAACAACTTTATTATTTTTAATGAAAATTATTACCACAAAAATATAGATGTTAAGGATATCGTAATTTTAGAGCGAAGCATTTTAGAATACATATCCTAGTTATCAAAGTCAATTTTTACAAATAAAAAGCTTAAAAGAAACAGATATCAAAGATTACAAACTTTAATTGCTCTAAGATTAGATTTGGAACTCTATAATTCAGTCCTCTGTAGGAGTTTTGAGATTATTTTTTACTGTTTTATGCGATTACATTTTAAAGAAAATCTCATTACTAAGTAAGAGATCTCTTAGCAGTCATTCAGAAAATATCGTTTGCGAATAGTTGGTTGTTTATTTTTATAGTGAGTCAAATTTTTTGTGTGAATATTTTTAACATTATATACTAATGTAAAACCTATTTCTCAGTGTCTAATGTTCATTACACCTATTATTTTATCATTTCATTGGGAGTTAATGTTTTAAATTTATCAAATTAATGGTGTCTGAAATTTTAAAGTAGGAGGTATAATTTATTAAAAAAAGTAGTAGATGACCTATATTTAGCTACTACATTTCTACTTTATTTAGATTAGGCCTTATTATTGTTTGGATTATTATAGCTGCTATTATGAATTATCCTAACCTACTTGATTATGATAAATACATACATTAATACGCTATTGATAAAACTGTATTACTTCTACAGATGACAATACTATTAGAGTTATATATACTATTGAAGCAAAATTCAGATTTACTGAACATGAAACACACATAGTGCTAATTTGATAATATTTAAATGAAATAGTAGCCAGACTGATTCTAATGCTATCCAGACATACCTCCACAAATTTGATGTCTATTAATTGATCCCAATCCATTTCTTCACTCATTTCCAACAATAATGATATTATTCTCCTATTTTACCTGCATATTAACTATTGCAAGCATTGCTAGCAGGTAGAGGAGACTAATTGCATCTAGTAGCATCCTAATTATTCACTAGTAATTTATAAACTTGCTAGTATTTTTATTTCAATTAAAAATTAATTTCTAAATAATATCATTATCATTTTAACATTAAATTTATTTAAATTAAAAATAATCTTTAACACTAATTGATTTATCTGTTCTGCCTTTATTTCACTTGCAAAAACCAGAAGCACTTCTTTCCTTGTAATTTATAATTAATATATTACTTTGATCATGATTATTTTAATTCTGAGACCATGCTCTGATTCTTCATTTTGATTATTACGCTCACACCATTTTAGTCTCAACTGATTTATTCCTACATCATTTGACCATTACTGCAGCCGTTAAAATTTGATTGGTGGATTCTCCTCACATCTGAATGTGAATTGTTTTCCGTGGTGTATTATTATAGTTGCTGCATAGTGAACAACAAATTACTAAGAAATATTAAATTTAGAGTTGCTGTCATTAGTGAAGTGGTTGATATTGCAGGAATTGTCATTTTACTTGTCATTGTCAGACTCTGGGATGCTGTCACTTCTGTAGCTTATCTCATCTGTCATAACATCTAGTCTTTTTATTCACAAATCTAACTAGCTAGATTCATTTATATATATTATTATCTTCCTATTCAGAATTCATCACTTTAAATATGATATAACTATATGTTATAAATTTAACTACTGAATATAAAAAGAACAAAGTTGAAGTGAAAAGGATATGTGTATCTAAGTGCAGTGCGTGAATAAGCTCACCAGTCTGTTTAACCACATCTCTGGACTATGAGTTCTTGCATATTAAATCTAATATAGCATAATTAAGTCTTACGCTTTACTCTGCTATTGCATTTATATTTATTGATATTGATTGAATTCGGTAAGATATATACTCTTATGGTATCAATAATTATAGTGTATTAGTTTTTAGAATGTTGTTGATTCTTTCAGTCATCTATAGCTCTCTGGCTTGATTCTAACATCACCCAAAGAACACTTCATCTTGTTATTAATGCATAGATTGCTTATATTATCTGGTTATTATCAAAGCTATAAATAGGTTAGGGTTTACAAAAATGTTTTTAAAGAAATAAAAATTAGCATTTTGAGTTATTCATTCCTCAAAGTGAATAGTCTGCTCATATTTAAGCACTGTCCCTCACATTAACTTCAAGGTTTTACTTTTGGAGTCTCCAGGCCAATTTTTATCTCTTGATATCATTATTGGTGGTAAGTCTGGTCATTTAAAGACTGATGCTGTTAATCCTAAGCAGAAATAACTACTATGTATATGTTTGGCATCCCTAATTCCAAATATTATATATAATTTATATTAATAAAATATTAACTTTTATTAATAATTATCAACATTCATAAATAAAAGGAGAACTTATTAACTCTCTATTTCAGATGGATTCGTTCTATTGACTCCACGCTCCTCTGTGATAATTTTCCTTGATAAAAGTATGCATTTTATATAAATTATAATCATATTAAAGTCTCTCCATTTTATGATGAAAAGGATTGTGGAGAGTTTATTTAAGTTACTAAAATGGATAAATTCAATAGACACTCTCTTAATATTTAATCATAGATGCACGAGAATATAATCATTTAGAAGTATTAATCAATAAAACAAATCTTTCTCAAATAACAAAATAAAGTTTGGTATTACTGATTTGGGTGGTAAAGTAAAAATCATCATAGCTTATTGTCATAAATTTTGTTACAGATTAGTCTTTAATAAATAATAATTTGATAACTAATGTATCCTTTGTTTCTATTAAATCATATCAGGCTTAAAATATTTACAACAAAATCTACTTTTAGCCTTTTATATACTGCTTAATTATTAATTTATTAATATTAAAGTGAAATCCCAAAATTTCGATTATCTATGGGTACCTCTTATAAACATAAACTTAGCTGCAAGTGATTTTAATAATTCCCCAATTGATTTTAAGTATCTTAATGAGTAGTATAAACTACCATTTAATATCTATCGGAGAAAATTATTTTAACTACATTGACATCCCACTACTTTAGTAGAAAGAAATCCAGCTAGAATCAATGAGCATTAAATTATGTTTAAACAAGAGAATATTCAATGTCTCTATTCTTTAATTATATCATTAGTCTAAATTAAATCTCTGCTTGTTCTAGAGTTTTCAAAATCCTTTAATTTTATACAAGTGTAAAGTATATAAAAGATGTATTAAAATAATGCAAGAAAAAATTGAAATTAAAACCTGAAAATTATTAATAATCTTTAGTGGGAACAATTTTTAGAACCATAGTATAAATTCATAGCCTATATCTTATTAAATTATATTTGAGATTCTGCAAGTGAATGGGTAGGTAAAGTTATATCTGTCTGGACGATCGCCAAAAGTCAAAGTATGAATATCTGATTATATCTATCTGGGTGGCTTAAGCCCCAGTATTAAATTCCGTACAGCATTAAATAATAATAATATCTGTCTGGTCTCACTTAATTTCTTAATCGACACAACCAAGACAAAGTTATGGTAATTTAAAGAACACAAATTTGAATTATATAGTTAAAAAGATCAGCAAAAACGAGTTCCTTTTATTAAAGATCAAACTCGGCAATATAAGCCCTTATATTCAATAACGACCCTTAAATTTTCGTAATTTCATTTCAACGCTTTGAGTATATTTTATTCTGATATGTCTCCCACTAGCAGGAGAGTGTACATTAAAAATAAGTAAAACACAGTCGTATTTATTGGTGAATTTTCTTTCCAGCTTTTAGTCAATTTATGATTATTTGATTCTATTAATCTTAGCTATAATTAATAAATGTTTAATTTTTCTTTTAGATCATTCAACTTATTTCGACTAATAAATTAAACTTTTGATTGGAATATTCTTTAGCTGATATATCTTTATGATAAAAGCTAACGATCCCGCTATTTTGGTAAATATTCGCCTTTTTAAAAAGTCTTTAAATTGGTCATGATCCAAATAAAGAAATTAGATTGGCTTGTACATTCTATCTTTAAAAATCATTTTCTTAGGATAAAAGTACAAAAATAAGTTATTATAATGACCCGAATTTATTCTTGAAAATAAATTCTTATTTTATCAAACTAGAAATTGTGCTGAATATAAAAATAATCACATCTTACTTGGGATCTTAAAATTATAGTTATTAATTAATTCATATATTAATTCTAGCTGTCTTTAGCTTATCAATTTTTTCACTTTTAATAACTGGAAGCAGGTCCTAAGTTTTTAAGGTTTGTTAATAAAACCCCAAGAGTAAAACTTTTTGCAATTTAATGTTAAATTAATTACTTTTGCCACATTATTAATTATTAATGAGAGAATGAGTTGTTAGTGCATTCCTAGAAATAATTCTCAACCTCGTTTAATAGGTATACTTTCTTCATTAGCTAATCATTAGCATTATTTTACAGCAAAAAATCATCTATATTGCATTCAAACCTCGGTAAAGATGCTGAACCCCGACAACAGAGTATCATCAAGCATAATACATTTCCTCTCACCCACGTCTAATGAGCCCAGCCCTCCAGATGCTGCCTCTCAACCGCCAAACCGTTCCAGCGCCATCGTTATTGTTAGCAATAGCCATCTTTGAGTTCAGACTCCTGCGCACACTGGACAACATGATTATTAAAGGAAGAATATACGGAGAGATCGGTGAAGTGGTCTCGACCATCTTCGGGAGCGAAATCATTTTCGAGAGCAGGATATGGTAGATATAAGAATATCTCTACGCACCTCTTCCAGAAGTCTAACCTTCAGAAGAATCAGTCAAAATTCAAATAAAATAGTGATTAGTAAAGTTTTTAATATACAAATAAATACAAATTTAGTAAATGATAATATTCTTATAAATTTGTTTGATTTATTTATATATTAATTTTATATAACCTTGGTACGAAGTAGTAACTTTTATATATTTCTTCTAATTCGTACCAATAAATATATTTATATTTTAAATCACTATAAGTAAATTAACTTATCAGTAATTCATTATGAAAATGAATTATTTTTCTAGCAATATTAAATTTATTTATTTATATTCATAAAAGTTTTTTTAAATTATTTTTTAATATTTTAATTTTAGTTGTTTTATAGTTTTGTTACTTTTTTAAGAAAGGTAAATAAGATTTAATCACTTTTATGAATATAAATAAATTAAATTTAATATTGCTAGAAATATAATTTCATTTTCACAATGAAATACTGATATATTGATTTACTTATATTGATTTAAAATATAAATATATTTATTGGTACGAAGTAGAAGAAATATATAAAAGTTACTACTTTGTACCAAAGTTATATAAAAATAATATATAAATCAAACAAATTTATAAAAATTAATTATAAAAATATTATCAGTTACTAAATTTATATTTATTGTATATTAAAACTTTACTAATCACTTTTTTATTTGAATTTTGACTGAATGCCTTTAAGTGACGGGGGGGGTGAATAAGACAGGAATTTAAATGAAACGAGAAGGCCGAGTTGTCGCACTTGTAAGCTAATGACACAACCAAGGACCGAGGTGGAGCCCTATTCAGTAGGAGAGGCTTGATTTCCCGACACTTTTCAACGAGACTCCAATAGAAAGGAGAATAATACTCAACACGAATGTCTAGAAAGAGATGACACCGAAGATGGTTCAAGTAAAGGATGTGCAGATATTTTACACGAGTCTTCATCATTTGGTATATCTTAAGACCTTACAAGAAGTTGATTGAGAGATGTATCACTGAACTTAGCCAAGCATTGAACAGCGACATCAAAGTTGAATGGATCTGATGTAATAATATCGGTAGTCTCTCCCTTCTTGAATGAAGCAATGCGTTACTCATACATTAGCAATTTGGGTAATAAGAGCTTGGCTTGATCCATTAGCGAATCCGTTAAACTGTAAAGCATCGGGAATGAAAGTATTGATGACTTAGAAGGTGCCTTGGGAGTGGCATCAACAATAATTGAGTAATTTTATCTCCCTTTGCTTTCTCTTCTGCTAACTAACCACCGTGAGATTTTTTTAATGAGTGCTTTTTGAGTTTGAGAAGTCATTAAAGAAAGTAGTTCTGCTAACTACCTTCAACGCGTAAACAGTGATAATGATTTTGGCAACAGCGGCTCCTCTATATTGGTTGTAATCTTGTGCGACTCCAAAGCTGACTGACTTGGAAATAAGAAAGTAAAGCGTGAGCATTCATCGCTCACTCTCACAATTCTGCAAATCTACATATAAATTCGTTGACTCAGGATGCCATGCTTTGCCAGTCTTATTAGAGGGATTACGATTATCACGGAATAGCTATTAGTTCTTGAAGAATCCGCCAGTAGGAAAATCTTGCAATGCAGACAAAATCGGTCACGCATAAAAGCAAAGGCTAAGAATACCCTAGCAATTCAGACAAGACTATATATGTCTCCTCACTAGCTAACATCCCTGCTGTAGATGGACAAGGCGTCTTATTATCGAAGTAATTATGCCATCGGCGTACTGAATTGTTTGATCATCCCCATATTGCTTATAGGGCAGTACGACATTGCTCCAGTTGAAAAAGCATTAAGGTACATCAAGTGTAGAATCTCAATTCCATGCTTCTATCAGTCTCCACTTAGTAAGCATTTAGCTAAAATAGCATATTTTAGGTGAAATAATTAAGTAAATCAAGATTACTCATTTCTTTTTAATTATATTAATTTTATTATATTTTTAGGTACTCTACCGCATTTGAGCTGTTTTGCGGTAGAGTACCATAATTTTATTAATTATTAAATAAATTAGTTTTAAATGCTTCAAATAAATATAGCATTTAGTTCGTAGAAAAAGAAATATATTAATTAAAAAACAATAAAAGATACGAATAAATAAAAAATATTTCTATATTTAGCAACAAGACTTAATGGTTATAGGTTTATACTTTGTAGAACTTTTTATTATTATAATTTATCAAGAATTTTTAATTAATAAATTACTTTTTCTACAAACTAAATGCTATATTTATTTGAAGCATTTAAAACTAATTTATTTAATAATTAATATAATTATGGTACTCTACCGCAAAACAGCTCAAATGCGGTAGAGTACCTAAAAATATAATAAAATTAATATAATTAAAAAGAAATGAGTAATCTTGATTTACTTAATTATTTCACCTAAAATATGCTATTTTAGCTAATTCACATACGATAGCTATAGGAATCAACTATGGCGTTATGCAAGGTCCCTAACCATGCAACTGTCAAAATTAGGTGGCTCATAGGATCGTTCCCGTGCTCACTGATCGATACTTTAGAGGTCTTAACCGACAGGATGTCTGATTTCGGTAAGTCCAATTAGATTTTTGCTCGCCATTAAACTCAGCCACTATTCACGAATCTCTGATTATTTTACCAAACCATACTGTTACTATATTGCGTTTATCTCAGCTGGGAAGTACTTGACTGCGGAATGCGTTATAGGCTGGTGCGTTTATCAAATTGCTATTGAGTCAGTATACTTGGATGTGCTTAGAGTCGCATATTCCTACAATTCGACTGTAAAACTAAATTAGTAAGTAAGTTCGGTACTCTTTTAATAGACCAATTTAACCCCATCTGGATATTTAAAAATTCACCTTATGATTAAATAACTATATTAGTAATTTAAAAAACTTTCAATTTTCGTCATGGAGTTCAATAAGACCAACTGCAAAAATTCATCCCGCTAATATCACGAGCAAGCACCACTGGGTAAGGGAGAGCCCTACAAAGTCACATCATGGGTGCCAAAGACATCAAGAACAGCATCTACGCCAAGGTCACTTTCGACAACGAACCCGGAGTCAAGCTTGTGTGGATTGAGAACGATGACCTAGCTTATGCGAAGGAGAATGGTAAAGTCGAGTCATATATTAGTGAGAACAAATCCAAGCTCAACGATCAACCCTACTGGAACATGTATGCTGGTTCCCGCTCTGAAATAGATCAGGATTAAGATCCAAAAGCAGTGAATTTCAAGTCATCATACAACAGTTCTCATAATTATTAAGAAAGCAGTGACAATGATAACTCTCTAAAAAAATAACAAATCATTAACATAGTGTTAAAGTTCGTATCTTAAGAGTAAATAGAAAAACCAAGACAGGTAAGGAGAAGATTGAGCTAGGAATGACACTTCTTTATGATGAAAATGAGACAAAGCAGCTAATTGATGGACTGATGAGCTATTAAGTTCAAGACGCCGCCAAATATGATGAATGTACTGAGTCATTACTATTTATATATTCTTTTTATTAATTTGATATTCACAAAATTGAATTAAATTTACTCTTGGAGTTTCAGCATGCATTTTAACTACAGTCAAGATATGAGTTTATTTAAAAATCATAATAAATTTTTTATTTTAAATATTCTTCGAATTTAAAATAAAGTGTTCTAAATCAATATTAATTGTGGCTAATGGAATTGCCTTTTAGAGTTAAAGTTTTTCTTGTACCTAATAAAATTAATTCAATATTATTTAAATTTAAGATTAATCATTTAGTTAAAAAAGTTAACTAATTTTTAGTAATAATTTATTATTACTAAACTATAATTCATACGGTAATATTACATATATATATTAACTGCCAAGAATTTGTGGAGTGGCAATTAAAACTAATTTAATTAGAGCAATTAAGCTTTATTTTTAAATTTCATTTGTCAGTCTATTAATCTATTATAATAATTATTTGGATATTTAATTTAAATTAAATTAAATTAAACCGTTAGACCAATGACTTAAATTATTTCTAATGTGCAGTTTAATTAAATATTACTAATTATATTTAAAAAGTAAGTGAGGATTATTTATGGAAGAGGAGACTAAGTGATTTGCGATATTTACCTTATCTTCTAATAAATATGAAAATTACATCATTCCTTATTTAAATTGGTGATGTAACTCCAGCTAGTATTTTCACAAATTTATAATTATTGATATATGTCACTATATGAATTTGAAAATAAGGGTTTCATTGCAGTTACTAAATTATTCATAGGCAGTGGAACATTTGCAACAACCATCTTATATATCGTCTGGTACAATTTCCTGATATCTCTTATTTATTGGTTTAAGCAAAGGATGTTCTTTATATGAAAAAGAATTTAATGAAATCTAACTTGATTAGAATATTAAAGGATTAAGTGTTCAAAAAATGTTGCTATTTCACTAGGATTGCAATATATTTGGCGCTACAATTACTGATGAATTTCGATAAATTATGAAGTAACTTCAACAGTTCTACTTATACAAACTATGTTCTTTTGCTCCTTTAGGAGGATCATCTTCTACTAATATATGTGAATGTTAAATGCAGAAGTGATTGCAATATTTGCCTACTATGGCCTAAATATATTTTGTAATTCAATGTTTTTGTAATTGATTTTTGGGGTTTAAATGTCCTTTTAGGGGGGGCCAATTGTCATGTATTTAAAGGCACTTTCATTTGTCTGTCAAATGAGCCACTTCATTAAGAAGACGCAAACATTGGGGAATACTGTGTGTCTTTAAACAAAGTTTGTAAGAAAACTCAATTAAATTTGTAACAGTTAATTGAGGTTGAGAACTTACTATTTAGATAGGAGAACATCAATTAATCTAAAGATAAATTCTCAGTAGTAAAATAAATTGATTCAATTTAATATGATTATTAAATAATTATGATATTAATTTAAAGTATTCAAATTAGGAATATTTTTTAGTCTCAAATTTAGGGGTGGTTTTAGAAAATATTAGGTGATTGCGCTTCACTAAATTTAATCTTAAATAATTAAAACCCTTAAATTATTAAATTAATGTAATAATAATGGTTGTGGTCTTTAAAAACATTGTATTTAGAAGATTTATATATTTATTTTTTGTGACTTAAATTTAATATTCTATTCAGTTTTTAGAGTCATTTATGAGTTTCTTTTACACTTTAAAGGAAATAGTTCTTATTAGAAGGAAGTTCTTGAGTTTAATAGATTTTCTTAAGAATATTACGATTATGGATATAAATACTGTTAAAGAGAATAATGCAGATAAGCTGAATAAAGCAATTCTGTAAATTTCGGGAAAAAAAACTATATTTAGCTATAAAGCTATCAAGGCAAAAAAGTTAATAATTTATAATTTTCAAATTCTTTTGAAAATAAATAACAGCACAACCAACAAGAAAACCTTAAAGAATTAATAGTTTATATATATATATAATTATATGCATTAATTATAATTATAAATCACCCTAATACAAGTATTATTTTCTCTTTATAATAAGCAACTAAAACTATAAAAAATTAATTTATACAATCGCGTATTTAACTGATATTTAATTATAATCTATCTTTACATTTTTTTCAATTATATATTTCATTTTATTTTTTATGAATTATTTGACCTAAATGATTAAAAACCAAGCAGTGGAATGCTCTATTTGAAATAATATCTAAGTTTGCTAATTTACTTAGCAATATTGAGTTAATCGAACTATTTTTTTCTTTTAGTTTCTGACATCTTTGATTGTGAATATTTTAATTAAGCTTCGATTGCATTTTATTTTTATTTAGGCTTAGTTCTCAGCCCAAGTGATTCTTAAATTAATCTAAACATGATATCACCGTATTTATCTTTATTTAAGAAGAAAATTTCGAAAATTTATAGTCTTATAAGATATTCCAATTTTTTTTAGATATATTAGCTGTATATTATGTAGAAGAGAGATGTAAGGTCATGAAATATTCAATGAAACATCAATACTCTTTGAGTTAGAGAGAAATTATCCCAGTATTTCAAAGTATTATTATTGAAAAGATAATCAGTATGAGGTTGCTTAAATTAAAAATGGTTATTTGGGTTAGAATTAATTTACAATCTCTTCAATTTCAATGCTGTTAGTGAGACCTAACAGTAGCTTCAGATTTATTGAGCATCCTTACTAAAGATGTATAATTAAGAATAAGTTTATGCTAGTCAATATATTCATCAAACCCATATCTCAATTTCAACAGTAACTCTATATTCTCACTTTCATAAATTGACCCTAAACCTCGCAAATACTTGCTTAAATTAATAATATTTAAACCATAAACCCTAATAAAACGTGCGTTTATTGTATCATTTATAAATATAAAACTCATTTAAACTACAGAAGGGGTTTTAGGTTTTGATTTTATATCTCATCCGGTCATGTGTAAAGAAACTAAACCCTAAAATAACTTCATAATACTTAAGTAAGCTTAAGATATCTCTCAATCTCTCATCTTTGTCACTTTCTGTACCATTCAATTATTTACAAACCGAACTGCCCAATCTCAATTATATAAATAATGGGTATATCTTTTAAGCATACTCATTTATCGATACACTCATTTAAAAAAGTCTTCAGACCATTTTATTAATGCAAGTAGTTTTTAATAAAACTATTAAACAATTTATATTTATATCAATACAAGCAGCTCTCCTAAAATCAGAGGACGAAGGTTTTCAATGATCCTTGATTAAATTATTCAAATCTCATTTATCAATATAGTCTCTTTTGCTACTCTCTATATGACTTAAGAAGCTTAATTTTTAATAAACAACTTAGTTTGAAATTCTCTGAATCTATAATCAAAAACTCACAGAAATAGAGAATCATTTAATAAAAGCTTATTTCCTTTTGGTAAATTATTAAGCTGATTTATTTTTCTAATTCTTTTGATATTAAGTTTCTTGTAATTTTTAAATTAATCTCTGTTTTCATTTTTCTTAATTTTTCTGCTCGAGTGTGAACTCCATTCACTACTTTACAATATTCTTTAAATATGTTAATAATAAGTACATTTTATTAGACCTCGAGAGAAATTAAATATATCTAAATATCTATTCTAAATATCATATTACTTTAATTGTTATATTATTAAGAAGCAATCACTTTAACAAACGCTACTGAGTTAGAATAAAAAAAAATTCTTATGTTTATATAAATGCGCATTCAGTTTTTAAATATAACAATTCTAATTATATAACTGACAATTTTTATTTTTGTTCTATATAAGAAAATCTTCTTTTTATTATTGAATTAAATTGATTTTGATTTAAATTGATACTTTGTAATTTGATTATGTTAGTTTTAGATTAAGAATTTATAAAGTTTTGGTACTTAATTAGGAGGCTATTAAAATTAGTGGGCGTAATATTTATAAAATTGATAATAATAGCTTCATTTCTGATGAATATTCTTGATTTTAAAAAAAAATTCTTGAATTTGTCTTGGAAAATGACATTCAATATAATTATAGTAAAATTTTAAACAATTGGAACTAGATTCCTAAGAATCATATATTAAATTGATAATAAAAAGAGAAATAAATTTATAAGTGAAGGAATGAAATAGTTTGAGAATCAAGAAATTATGCGTGCCGTCTACACAAAACATAAAGATTTTTATCGATAGTATACTAAAAGTGTATTGTTACAATAGGTAAGTAATTTATTTGGGATAATTTATATTATCAAATAATTAAATAATTGTAAAAAAATATAATTAATCATTTAAAAAACTCATAACACCCAAGAATCAATAGGGTCTGCTAAAATATATTGATTCTTCTATAGATTCCGCAAATATGGCTGGATTTTACTTCGGGAATACTTCACTGAGTCATCGAATGAGAGCAGATATTTTTATCTTAATCTAACTCTTAAGACAATATATTTGACATCTCAAACTGCAACGATGAAATAAATAAATAAATATATTAATTAGTATATATTAAAACAATTATCAAAATTTATTAATATATAAAACCATAAGCATATATTTATAATTTCACTTGGATATTATTGAATATTCTAATCACATTTAGGTTGCAGTTATTGCGGTTAGCAAATGTTGATTAACAAGGAATCCAGACATTAAGAGCCAATACGTATTTATAGGAAGTGATAAAGTTTGAATAAAACTATTAAAGGGTATAATTCTTTACCTCTAGTGGAGAGACTAAAAACTGCTCTCTGCTTTCTCATAAGTATAAAAGACAGAAATCTAACAACCATTATTACAAGTTAAGTGAAAAATCAAAATAGTTTCAAATCGTCTAAAATGATCTCATATTTGCTATGGCTATGGACCCAACATTTCAGTTGGAAATCATCAACTATAATTTTAAATTAACTTGCACATTAATCTCAAAATAATTGGTATACATTTTTCAATCAAAACTTTTATTCTTTCTGATAAGAAATCAATTTTCAGAAATTATTTGTTTTTACTATTTTTAACTAAATCGATGCTTTAGTTAATATACAGTGTTCAGAGAAATTTTAATTTTAAACAATAATTAAATTTCTATATTAATAATGAAGATCTATTTAAGTTAATTCTTGCTTGAAAAAATTAATAGTTGGATATAATTTACTAATTTAGTAACTTAATATAATAAATATTTTCCAACTCTAAGCCTATTCTTATTTAAGACTTTTTAAGTTCTTTAAAATTATCAATAATAATCCTCATTTTTGAAAAATTATAAAAAAGTTTTGAAATAAAATAAAATTTTTAAACTAAGAAAATACTGAAAGCTAATTGGCATTATAATATTCTCTGAAACATAAACTAAGATGGTTAACAATATTCAGATTTAGAAAGGGCTATATTAATTTTATAATAGCCTCCTGAAATAAGCATTCTTTCCACGATATTTAATATTGATTTATAAATTTTCAAGTAAAATAGATATTCTTAAAATAACCAAAAATAAGAATTTAAAGCCATTTCTAGAGTATGAGTGAAGAAAATATTAAAAAAATTATGAGTTGAGTTATTAAAGAGATAATAATAATAATAATTCGATCACATTGAGGTCTTTTGGGGCCACCGATCATATAAAGCATATAAGCTTATAAGGGACAAGCCCTTTTATATTAATTTTTATGTCATCTAATCTGTTCATTCTCTCTCTCTGATTGTAACTTCAGTTTTATCTTTAATTCAAACTAAGATTTTTCATCTCTATCTGTGTGACTTAATCTGCATTAAGTAAACTCTTTTTCTGTAAAAGAACTGAGTTTGTTTGATAGTCTGGTTCATTTCTGAGGTATAGTCGTAGTAGCTATTGTCCTCATAAACAGTGAATTGCATGCGTTCTTTGAGTTCTTGTTGTACTTCGTAATCTGTGAAGTGAATTGTGAAGTGATTTTCCAAACAGTCTCTAGAATCACAGACTGGACGCCATTTGTTATTCACCTTTAGTTGTTCCATATTAGATATTGGTAGAATATTTTATGGGGTAAGATTAATGTATTATATATTAAGTCATTACAACTTTATATACTAAGTTAATATACGTGTTTAATTCTTATTGGATAGGTATTGTTTATCTCTCAAATATCTATGGGGTTTAGGGATTTAGAGTCTCTGAGTTTTGTTAAAAGAAATGTGAGCATTGACGTCGACTTAAGTTATTTATTGAGACTTGGTTTTGATAATGCCTTATTGTTATTCTTATAATGTTTTGTGTTTGTGGATCTTATTATATTTTATTACTATTAAATAATTTAACACTTGGATGATTCCTTAATTCTAAAGTGGATCCACTTGGGAAATTATTATAAGAATTTTGGGTGATTCTCTAGTTGTTTTTGTTATTAATTTGGTACTTGGATTTTTAAGGTTGTGACGCACTAGATAAAGCACGTGTTTTTTCCTCAGGATCTTGACTGTGTTAATTTTTCCTATTTAGTAGGTAAAAAAATGGGTAGGTAGTAGTGGAGTAGTTTTGCAGTACTTTTGTGTTTTTGATGAAGTGTAGCATTTTCTATCTCATTTAGGTTTGATGGTGTATAGAAGGTGGTAAGGCTATGTTTTATTTGAGCTAGGCAGATGTTCTTACTAAGATTATACTATCAATTAGTAATATGTATTTGTTGTATTGAGAGTGTATCAACTGATGTTCTTCGGTCAGTGTGCTCGCACTATTTGAAGGAGACATTTTTTATTTGAATAGAGAGTGGACCTTTTGAAAGAACTAGCTTGATCTCCAAGTTGGGTGGTGTGGTAGATTGTTTAGTTAGTTAATTAGCTGATTCTCTGTTAATCAAATTTTGTTTAACTAGAATTTGAGTTCCGGTTGCTGGATACGAAATCTCTGCTGACTAGGAAAGAGCTAATGAGACCCCAACTGACTCAAAGAATGTCAGCTTAATTTACCTCCTAACGTTGGTCACTCGTGAGGTATATGGCTGTTATGGTCTCATTAAGTAGCTTATGAACTAAACTTGAGTTCATCAGTGGGATGTTTTTTTCGGACTGTCGTGACTTGTCATCTTGAGATTGAACAGTTTACTTGTTCCATAAAGTTCCTAGTTACTTTCTTTAACTTTTTAATTAAAGAATATTAAAGAGATAAAATTAAACTGCATCCTAATAGCAATTATCTCAAAATAAGATAGATAGATAAATTAATTACTTACTTTGATACAAATTTAATTAAAAAGTAACGCTTAATATATTAAAATCACGGTTCAGGAAAATTTATTTCAATAAACCTAGAATTCATAACTCTTAAGGAATAGCTAATAAAAAATATTATTTCTTTGCTATATACCTATCTTAATATACATCAGTTTAAAACTATTGAGAAAAATTAGTCTTGAATAAAATAAATTATTGGAAATTATAGCATGTAGATTTTTAAATTCTTATGACATTAATAAGTCCAACAAATGATTAAGCTAATATAAGAAATATATAAAATACCGCTCAAAAAGAAATAAATTTATTGAGACTAAAAATTAATTGAATTATTATAACTAAATATTGAATCTATTTTTTATAACTCAAACTATTTGACAAACATTTAGATGATTCAATCCATCATTATTTAGATTTATTTATATCTATTTTTTTTAGCTTTAGCTAATAAATAATATATTATTTTTAAAGGTCTAAGATACTTTTAATATAAATAATATTTGAATACGTCAATCTTCAGATTTTTCTAATTCATAATAATCTTTCATATTTTTATTTTATAGCAGAGATCTGTCTATTTCTCCTATTTCATATAATATTAATAATTACAAATGAATGAGGGATCTCTTTAATTAATTTTTCCATTCTTCCCAATAATGCCAACCCTCTAAATATCATATTTTATAACGTCTTAACTCTTCAATTAAATTCATCTTCTCTTAAAGTACTTCTTAAGACTGAAAGAAATATTTTACTATTACTTTATTTATCTCTATATATGTAAAATCTCATGATTCATTTGAGGCAGAAAATAAGAGTGAATATCAATAAAATAAAGAATGTAAGAATAAAATAATTACTAATGGTAGATAGAAGAGTCATTATTATTTTGTTGGCTAAATATTTCAGAAAAATTTGAAAGTATTTTAATTTTTAGAGATGATTTTCGTTTTAAAGTTTAATGATCCTACTAATATTTTTAATCTTGCTAGAATAGGTTTTTTGATCATTAATTATTCAATAATATCTTTAATATCAATGCATTATTTTCAGTATTTAATGTATCATGGGATTTTAATATAATATTGGTATGTATGCCATAAATTCTATTGCATATAATCATAAAAATTTCTAAAATATTGTTTTTAAATAATTCATGCTTACTTTGAATGCTCATATTTAATTTTATTTTTAAAGTCTTTCGAGCTCAGTTAACTATATTTATCAATAAATTAATGCGAATATTTACAATTGAAGATAAAGACAAAATAATTAACTTAAAGGATGAATTGAATTTATTTAGCTATAATCTCTAAACATCACTAAATCATATATGCATCAGAGCTTGTTCATAAATTATTCTGAGGTTAACTTTCCCATATCGAAGCTAAATTATAGATTTAATTTATCTAAAAATTAAAATCCATTTATTAATAACTAAATTTATTACTTTATATATAAATTGTAAGTTTATTTACATAACAAATATTTACAATAATATAATAAATTAAAAACTGATTTTAACTCAAGAAAAATTGAACTGTACAAATAAAAATTATTTAATTTATTTTAATTTTAAAATTAAATAAGAGTAATATTCTATTGAATAAGGAGGATGTTATAAATCAGATAAAATGTATGTTTATTATTGTCAAAAGCCAAATAATATAAGGAATATTATATAAAAATAACTATAGATCATAATTTGCATTAAGATATTTTTATTATGATTGGTAATTGAGAAAAATACCAAATGATATTTTTTTAAACTCCTTACTTTATTAGAATTTAAATACTGCAACAAATGGAAAGGTAAATATAAAACACTCTGATGTAAAAATAGATCATGACATAATCACAATTGAAATTAATGGCTTAATAGGTATTCAAGGCAGCTATTTAGTAATTAACATTACATGAGTAAGAGGGTAGAGTAGCCTAATTGTATTTCTCAAACTATAAATTTGATTCAACCAAATCTAGGCCGCCTAAAGTTTTAAAGTCTGTAAATATTGATGCTAAATCTAAAATTAATTTTGTTGCTAGGCACTATCCATAATAGAAGAAGATGACTTTGTGTAAATTTCTCTATCAAATACTCATAATTTAGGATTCTGAAAATTATTTAAATACTTACCTCATATCCGTAAGGATCTAAAAATGCATTCGGCTTGGAATTTGCCAATTAAATTCTTTAAATGAGAGATTTAGTAAAGACCACATGTGGCTATGTATTGTATATTTTTAGCAAAATATTTTCAAGCTATATCTCTATACATTATCCAATTTTAAAGCTAGAATGTAATCAAGTTGATCTTGCTACAATGAAAATTGCTAGAAAATGATGCTTGCTACAATCAAAATTGCTAGATAATGATGTCGCAATTTTATTTAGCTAAATACTATTTGTATAAACGAAAAGACTAAAATCATTATAGTTAATTATTAAATAGCTCTAGTTCTTATTACATCGAAGAGTGATATACTTTTGATAAAGAAGTCAATCAGGAGCTCTAAAATGTCACAATGCATTTTAACACCAAATATGAGATGACTACTAATTTTGAGTAAATGAAGAGGTGTCTCTCAGTAATACATTGAAGATCAATTAGCAAGAAGTGGGAAATCTCCAAATCTTCCCTCTGTTAAATTAGCGGAAATCAACTTAAATTCTATACAGATATTAATAGCCAATTTAAATTTGTAAAATTTAATGCAACAATAAGTCTAGTTAAAAATTAGAAGCTTAGTGTACCCAAACACTTTGTAAATCTATTAAAGGCAACTTTTTGTAATGATATTGTCAAATAATGATTAATTGTATAACTCTAATCATTAAATTATATTTAAAGCTTAAAAATTTTGTAGTTATTTAAATGGGTCGATTGAAATAATCCAGCATTTCTCTATTTAATTAAACTATTTTATGAATTTTTGAAAGATAAAAATGCGTAATTGTTAAGCTATTTCAATACAAATGAATTTCCATGCTAAATTAATCTTGTTAATGTTGATATAATTATATTTAGCAATATATTATTATGGATTATATTTAAAAGCTAAGTATTTTTAATAATAACTATCAATAATGATAAACTATTGTAGGAATACATTCAATTTAGAAATTTAAATTAAAATTAATTAAATATTTATTATCCTGAGTTATAATTTGGATTAAGCTTACTCACTGTGGCTCCAGTATTTTCTTTGGAGAACGCATTAAAAAAGATATGGTGGCTATTATTGCTAGAATGAGTTTATCTCATAACCCATAGGAGGAAAATTTCTTTAACTTTTCTGAGAGTTAGCTTAATAAATATTATAATATTTCGCTACCTTGGTATATTTAGATATATTGCCAAATGCAAGTTCCAGCTGAAATTGCAAGATCTACCATAGTGTTTACTAGATTTGATTTTTGAGTCACTTTAGATTTGATAAATGTAAAATTTACTATGTTAATTTCTATTAAATGGCCAATCATTACAATTTTTACATTAATTTAATTAACAAAATTTTTCAAAAATTTTGATTCAATGCAAAAGGTTATCAGTTCATTATTTCTAGCTTTTATAGAAAATATAAGATAATTAAAGTTATCACATGACTTAATCAATAATATCAGAATAATCTATTTTCTCTCTATTTATTTTACAACCAATGCCAATAAAAATAATATATATCAAATTCTTTCTTTTAAGTTAAGCTTGATAAGAATAATGAGAGCAAAGGATAGTAAGAGAGGATCATAGACAAAACTACGAACCACATCAATATAAGAATTTATATAATTATGAAGATTATTGGTCGAATAAATTTGGTTTATAAAAGATTTATCTTTTTTATTGTTTTAAAACTTAATAATGTTAATTTGATTATTTCGATCAACTTATTTTTATTATAATCGTATTGGTTAGAGGTAAACATCTATAAAGAAGCAGGTAATGAAGCTAAAATTTAGTATTTAGTCAATATTAATATTTTTAATATAAAAAATCATATGAAGCTACTGAAAAAATACAATAGGATTTATAAGAAAATAATGACGTTTGATAATTTAGATCACTCAGAATAGCTGTTTGAATTAGTCATTAATGATAAAGAATATATATATATATAAAGTAAATACTCACCTTTAATTCAAAATAAAAATGGGAATATTTGTGAAGCTGTTGCTCATTCCATGATATTTCGGAAATAAAAATTATAACTCACCATTTATTTTTATAAGAGTTGTAACTGGAAGAGCGTGATGAAGAAAAGCAATGAATTGCTCAAAAGCAAATAATACAGAAAAAATATGCATCTTTCCAATTGGAAATATATATGATGGCAAGTGGATAAGAATAGTAACAAATTTTAGATATTTATTTATGAGTTATTAATTATACATATTCTTTTTAATTTACAAATATCTTCTTTTTTTAAAGAGAATTTATCGTAATTCCATCTCTCTCTATCTTAAGATATTATCCTCGTGATCAGATCACTCCTAGCTGATGAGTTTTATTTAGGATTTCATAAAAAATACTATAAAATAACAAAAATGCAGAAAATTAAAAACAGTTAATAATCATATCGATATAAGTGACTAGATAGAGTAATAAGTACCACCTCAGTTGGAGACTATTTAGTGATTACATCCTATAGATGAGAAAGAGTGGTTATATCATTAGATCACTAGCTGGTATCATTCCTGCCAATGAAGAGATTAATGCAATAGATAAAGAATAAATACTCTCCATCAAATCTTGCCTTCAATATTTAATTAAAACATTTGTTAAACAGCATTAAATATAAGCGTACCAAGACGATTTAAAATTATTCATAATTCCAGTTCCAAATCAAACTCAATTAGTTGGTATACTACCTCTTGAATAATTGCTACAGTAATGAGACGAGAAGGCTAAGATCTGGAAGTAATATCATATCAGAAATTAGGTCTGACCGCGTATATTAATTGAAATTATGAATCGCTTGAGCATTATAGGTTTTAATTTAAGAAATGCTTTTATATATAAATTATATAAAATTAATCAAATAGACTCTGCATTTTATTTATTTTTCATATTTTTTGAGAATTTTTATTAAATCTTTACATCATTTTGTGTTTATTTGAAGAGAACAAACTCAAAGCTACCAATAATTAATAATATAGATTAAAAGATTTTAATGAATTATTCTTAAATTTTTCATGCATAAAACCTCAAGATAGTTTTAGCAATCAAATGTTAAACTTCGTCTGAATATTTATAATTATATATATATATTAATTATAATTTTATTATTTATATAATTAAAAATGGTTTGGTAGGAGAAAACTAGTTAATTAAAAAAGTAATAATTAATATATAAACAATTCCTAAAAACTGAGAAAATATCTGCTTAAAGATTTTATGTAATTAATAAATAAAACATAAGCTTTTTAATATGAAGATTTGCAAATTGGAAAAAAAATATAAAAAATAATTTCAATATGATAAATTAATATAATTAAGCATAAACAACTCTCCAGAGATAATCAACAAGTTTTAAAATTTCTTATAATTTATTATTTTGTTAAGACCATTTTTTTAAATTAATTTAATATATTCTCGAAATTATTAATATATATTAATTTACAATAAAACTTAAGATAGTGTTGATGGAGCAGTTTGTTTTCGCTCATTAAAGTTTGTAAGTTACAAAAACATATCTTAAATTATTTATTTCAATAATCTTGCCAGCAATAAAAGTGGAGTCATTTTGTAGAGGACGCAAAAAAAATGGGCTCAAAAGTTAAAAATAATAGAGAAATTAAGGCAAGATGGTAAAATCTATGAAGGTTAATGATTTGATTATCAAATAATTTTGTGTTAATACATTGTTCAATTTATTTATTTTCATTTTATATAAAAATTCCTCATTTATGTTTCATTATTTACATATTATAATTCATATGTTACGCCTTATCAAAAAGAGATAAAATAAAGTTAGTTTAGTATCATGAATTTAAACAAGATTATAACTTATTTAATTCATACTCTTTAAAAAATTATAATTCTGTTATTGAGAATGAAGGGCTATAGAATTATTCGAGTATAACTTAAGAGAGCAATTTATTTATGAAAAAATTGGCAACTAAAATAACTTTATTTAGAAATGAATATATTTAAAATTTCATAACCGTACTTAACAATAAAAATATTAATTTAGTAAAACTTTGGCTAAGTCTTTTAAATTTAAAGCTTATAGCATTAGGGGTTAAAACTAAATTTATAGTTAAAAATTATATACTCTAAGAATAAATTTAATTTATGAGAAATATATTTCTTAAAAAAAAACTTAAGTAATTCTTCACTTTTAAATTTTTAAAATCGACATATTAAATCAGCTAAAAACACAATAAGGTAACATTTTAAGAGTATGGTGGTATTCGAATTAAGATACAAAATTGAATATTCAAAATACAATTAGTAGAAAATATTTCCTACAAAACTTAGAAGTAAATTAGGAAGTTTATGAATTAATTCGTGTTCACAATTCAAATCTAGCTCTCAAGAATCTTCATCAATCATGTTTAATATTTGCTAGATCAAAGTTTATCGACAAGGATGTTTGGGGCTAGATTGACTCTGAATTGTTAATGTTCTTTCTGATTGCTTATTAAAAACTAGGTATGTTAACAAAATTATACTGAGTAAATTTCTTCGATATTACCTGTTAGAACGAGCTTTTATTAGTGCATTTATGGGGCTTGGTCTAAATATCTCTTTCGTTAATTCTAAATTTTTAAAATTGATACTCTCTTTCCTTTAGGTTATTGATTGTTCTTTAAAAATTCTTTATTATTTAAGCATATTAATTAAGTTTTTAAATAAGATTTTTGTTGGCAAAATCAAGATTTAATTTTCTAGAGCAAAAATGCCTTAAATTTTAAATACACAATTGTTGATATTGTTAGGCTCATTTATCTTTCACTTAGAAATGGGAAACTTCTTGGCCTTTTATTTTAGTTAAAAGTATTAGATTTTTAGCATTTTACTTCTAGATTTGCAGCAATTTAAGGATTAAGACCTAAGATTGTTAATTAATACTTAATTAAGAGGTATTTAAGTCTTATTGTCATTTTAAAAAATTTAAATTAACAAACTTGATAAACATTAACCTTAAACACGATAAACGAAATCAAATAGCAACTTTCCCAACATTCTATTTCAGAAGTTAATCTGATGAATCATAGAAATCTAAAATCCCTTTCCGAATAAACCTAACTTTTATCTTGGCAGATACTAAAGCATTTAGTAATCCATATCTAGGGTAGAAATCTGTCATGGATTTTTCTAAAAGAGGTGCCATAAATATGTATATGAAAATCAGAATATCCCGAGCTCATACAAAAGGCGAAGCCTATCCTTCCAAACAACAACTATAATATAGGGGTTGCTGAAGCTCGAAGAATTTTCAAAACTTCGATACTTAAAGGATTTGCCTATTTTCATAGCAAGTATCTCATAAATAAAATTCAGAAAATGTTTCAAAGTCCTAGAAGGCAAAGTCAATTTTAGACTTTTAAAGTTCATAAAATGTCATTCTAGATCTATTTTTAATGAATGATTACACCAGTTAGCAAAGTCACTAGCCCTCAGACCTCCCTCCTAAATTAGTAAAATATTGAATGTTTGCCAATTTTTAGAAATATAAATACATGTATGTTGGATTTCCTATATAATTAATATAATTATTCTTAAAAATATTTTTATTACTGTTACCCTTACTCTTTGAGTACAAGAAGTGGATCTTGATCAAGGTTAAGTTTAATATCTGTATATAAGTACAGACAATATTTCTCCTACAGTCTGTTCAAATCGCATATATCCTTAAATTATAATTAGTAGTTATTTTTTTATTTAAAGTTCAAGCCTGCAAAAGCGAGAAATTTGGGGGGGAAGTTTCCTGCATGCTTTATTTTTTTATGTAAAATTTAATAAATTTGATATAAATTATAAAATTAAACATCTTTATGACCCACTAAATATTTAGAGTATATTGTTCATCATTGAAGTATTTCAAGAAAATATAGTCAAACATTATATAGGAATTGTAAGAACAAGGCATATTCAATCAGAATTACAATAACAATTGGAAACATATTTGGAATCTTTATAGTATATCAATATAATAATGGTAATGAGACAGGACCTACAAATATCAGATGAATAATGTCAGAGTTTTTGGAATCTTAAGAAAGATATTGACCATTAATTAATAAATTAAAGTAAAATTATAACAATGAAATTAGTCCTGAAGTTGATTGATAGTTGTTATAAAAATTTATTTAATGAAAAAAAATAAAATATAAAAAATATAAAAAGTGCAGGAAACTTCCCCCCAAATTTTTTATAGAATTTTTCTCACTTTGGCAGGATATTAAGTTTATAAATTGATTTCTAATTTTTATTATATTTTATAAAAAATGAATAAACTGGTATAACAGTTTTTATTAACTCCGTAGAAAATTTATTTTCTTCTATATGGAAATGATTTAATATTGGAAAATACTAGCCCTATAATTTCTGAAAGAGAGCTAAGTTTGTTTCTTAATATAAGTAGATACAAAATTAAGAAAGCAATAAAGTCGTATTTAAATATGAATGTTAAGAAGATATCAAGATATTTATGAAAAAAAATCTAAAATTAATCCTTCGCATATATTATACTTAAGAAATAATGCAACTCTTGGAGTAGCTTTCTAGTTATTCATTGTTTGAAAGATGAATATATATTCCATCGTAAATTTCCAGAAGTTAAGTTATCTGTTACAAAACTTCGAAATCTTTACAGGTAGCATGGTATAAAGTTTAAGTAAATAACTATATCTCCAAAATATTATAAACTAAATGAAAACGATGCACTGCTTAAAATTCAAGAAATATAAGCAAAAATTACATATTATTTAGAGTGCAATTATAAAATACTCTTTGTGGATGGATGAAGCTATATTTACTTATAAAACTATTAAAAACAAATCTTGCCACCTTCCATATACAAAGTACTAAATACTGGAGAGAAGAGATAAAATTTAAACTTAAGCAATAATTGCAGGGATATCGAGTCAAGATGGACTTGTAGGTTTTCTAATTAAACCTAACTCAATTAAAACATAAATAGTTATGGAATTTATAAAAGGAGTAGCATATTAGAATAATGATAGTAAAATTTTAATTTTTTTAGATAATCCGAGAGCTCACCATTCAAAGCTAGTAAAATATATTTGTGATCAAAATAACATAATATTAGTATTTAATCCTCCATATATGCCTTTTCTTAACCAATAGAAAATTATTGGGCTGTTTTAAAATAAGCATTCAAGAAAGAACTTGCAGAAAAAATTCTTAAAAATAAAAAACTTTATTGTAGAGAAATAATTTTAAATAATATTAACAAGGTAGACAATAATATAGCTAAAAGAATTGCAGATAAAGGTATTAGCATTAGATTAATGAGATAAAGCAGGTAGTACTCATATTTGAAATTTTTATTTTGAGTTATTATTATTAGTTTTGTCCTAACTTTAACTTTTTTGAATATTGCTTTTAGTCTCTTCAAATTCTTTATTCTAGTTTAAGGTTTTTTGTGGTTTTATTCTTGAAAAGGGATCGTCAATAAATTTTGTCTTGAAGCTTTTCTTAAGATCTGTAATTTTTTATTGATTTTTTATACCTAAATAACA
>ARYC01020090.1:0-31248 GCA_000711775.1 Oxytricha trifallax
CTATTAAAGGCAACTTTTTGTAATGATATTGTCAAATAATGATTAATTGTATAACTCTAATCATTAAATTATATTTAAAGCTTAAAAATTTTGTAGTTATTTAAATGGGTCGATTGAAATAATCCAGCATTTCTCTATTTAATTAAACTATTTTATGAATTTTTGAAAGATAAAAATGCGTAATTGTTAAGCTATTTCAATACAAATGAATTTCCATGCTAAATTAATCTTGTTAATGTTGATATAATTATATTTAGCAATATATTATTATGGATTATATTTAAAAGCTAAGTATTTTTAATAATAACTATCAATAATGATAAACTATTGTAGGAATACATTCAATTTAGAAATTTAAATTAAAATTAATTAAATATTTATTATCCTGAGTTATAATTTGGATTAAGCTTACTCACTGTGGCTCCAGTATTTTCTTTGGAGAACGCATTAAAAAAGATATGGTGGCTATTATTGCTAGAATGAGTTTATCTCATAACCCATAGGAGGAAAATTTCTTTAACTTTTCTGAGAGTTAGCTTAATAAATATTATAATATTTCGCTACCTTGGTATATTTAGATATATTGCCAAATGCAAGTTCCAGCTGAAATTGCAAGATCTACCATAGTGTTTACTAGATTTGATTTTTGAGTCACTTTAGATTTGATAAATGTAAAATTTACTATGTTAATTTCTATTAAATGGCCAATCATTACAATTTTTACATTAATTTAATTAACAAAATTTTTCAAAAATTTTGATTCAATGCAAAAGGTTATCAGTTCATTATTTCTAGCTTTTATAGAAAATATAAGATAATTAAAGTTATCACATGACTTAATCAATAATATCAGAATAATCTATTTTCTCTCTATTTATTTTACAACCAATGCCAATAAAAATAATATATATCAAATTCTTTCTTTTAAGTTAAGCTTGATAAGAATAATGAGAGCAAAGGATAGTAAGAGAGGATCATAGACAAAACTACGAACCACATCAATATAAGAATTTATATAATTATGAAGATTATTGGTCGAATAAATTTGGTTTATAAAAGATTTATCTTTTTTATTGTTTTAAAACTTAATAATGTTAATTTGATTATTTCGATCAACTTATTTTTATTATAATCGTATTGGTTAGAGGTAAACATCTATAAAGAAGCAGGTAATGAAGCTAAAATTTAGTATTTAGTCAATATTAATATTTTTAATATAAAAAATCATATGAAGCTACTGAAAAAATACAATAGGATTTATAAGAAAATAATGACGTTTGATAATTTAGATCACTCAGAATAGCTGTTTGAATTAGTCATTAATGATAAAGAATATATATATATATAAAGTAAATACTCACCTTTAATTCAAAATAAAAATGGGAATATTTGTGAAGCTGTTGCTCATTCCATGATATTTCGGAAATAAAAATTATAACTCACCATTTATTTTTATAATTGTTGTAACTGGAAGAGCGTGATGGAGAAAAGTAATGAATTGCTCAAGAAGCAAATTATACAGAATTAATATGCATCTTTCCAATTGGAAATGTATATGATGGCAAGTGGATAAGAATAGTAACAAATTTTAGATATTTATTTATGAGTTATTAATTATACATATTCTTTTTAATTTACAAATATCTTCTTTTTTTAAGAGAATTTATCGTGATTCCATCTCTCTCTATCTCAAATATTATCCTCGTGATCAAATCACTCCTAGCTGTTGAATTTAATTTAGGATTTCAATAAAAAAATACTATAAAATAATAAAAATGCAGAAAATTAAAAACAGTTAATAATCATATCGATATAAGTGATCTAGATAGAGTAATAAGTACCACCTCAGTTGGAGACTATTTAGTGATTACATCCTATAGATGAGAAGGAGTGGTTATATCATTAGATCACTAGCTGGTATCCTTCCTGCCAATGCAGAGATTAATGCAATAGATAAAGAATAAATACTCTCCATTAAATCTTGCCTTCAATATTTAATTAAAACATTTGTTAAACAGCATTAAATATAAGTGTACCAAGACGATTTAAAATTATTCATAATTCCAGTTCCAAATCAAACTCAATTAGTTGGTATTCTACCTCTTGAATGGTTGCTACAGTAATGAGACGAGGAAGGCTAAGATCTGGAAGTAATATCATATCAGAAATTAGGTCTGACCGCGTATATTAATTGAAATTATGAATCGCTTGAGCATTATAGGTTTTAATTTAAGAAATGCTTTTATATATAAATTATATAAAATTAATCAAATAGACTCTGCATTTTATTTATTTTTCATATTTTTTGAGAATTTTTATTAAATCTTTACATCATTTTGTGTTTATTTGAAGAGAACAAACTCAAAGCTACCAATAATTAATAATATAGATTAAAAGATTTTAATGAATTATTCTTAAATTTTTCATGCATAAAACCTCAAGATAGTTTTAGCAATCAAATGTTAAACTTCGTCTGAATATTTATAATTATATATATATATTAATTATAATTTTATTATTTATATAATTAAAAATGGTTTGGTAGGAGAAAACTAGTTAATTAAAAAAGTAATAATTAATATATAAACAATTCCTAAAAACTGAGAAAATATCTGCTTAAAGATTTTATGTAATTAATAAATAAAACATAAGCTTTTTAATATGAAGATTTGCAAATTGGAAAAAAAATATAAAAAATAATTTCAATATGATAAATTAATATAATTAAGCATAAACAACTCTCCAGAGATAATCAACAAGTTTTAAAATTTCTTATAATTTATTATTTTGTTAAGACCATTTTTTTAAATTAATTTAATATATTCTCGAAATTATTAATATATATTAATTTACAATAAAACTTAAGATAGTGTTGATGGAGCAGTTTGTTTTCGCTCATTAAAGTTTGTAAGTTACAAAAACATATCTTAAATTATTTATTTCAATAATCTTGCCAGCAATAAAAGTGGAGTCATTTTGTAGAGGACGCAAAAAAAATGGGCTCAAAAGTTAAAAATAATAGAGAAATTAAGGCAAGATGGTAAAATCTATGAAGGTTAATGATTTGATTATCAAATAATTTTGTGTTAATACATTGTTCAATTTATTTATTTTCATTTTATATAAAAATTCCTCATTTATGTTTCATTATTTACATATTATAATTCATATGTTACGCCTTATCAAAAAGAGATTAAAAATAAAGTTAGTTTAGTATCATGAATTTAAACAAGATTATAACTTATTTAATTCATACTCTTTAAAAAATTATAATTCTGTTATTGAGAATGAAGGGCTATAGAATTATTCGAGTATAACTTAAGAGAGCAATTTATTTATGAAAAAATTGGCAACTAAAATAACTTTATTTAGAAATGAATATATTTAAAATTTCATAACCGTACTTAACAATAAAAATATTAATTTAGTAAAACTTTGGCTAAGTCTTTTAAATTTAAAGCTTATAGCATTAGGGGTTAAAACTAAATTTATAGTTAAAAATTATATACTCTAAGAATAAATTTAATTTATGAGAAATATATTTTTTTTAAAAAAACTTAATTAATTCTTCCCTTTTAAATTTTTATAATCGACATATTTAGTCTGCTAAATTCACAATAAGGTAACATTTTAAGAGTATGGTGGTATTCGAATTAAGATACAAAATTGAATATTCAAAATACAATTAGTAGAAAATATTTCCTACAAAACTTAGAAGTAAATTAGGAAGTTTATGAATTAATTCGTGTTCACAATTCAAATCTAGCTCTCAAGAATCTTCATCAATCATGTTTAATATTTGCTAGATCAAAGTTTATCGACAAGGATGTTTGGGGCTAGATTGACTCTGAATTGTTAATGTTCTTTCTGATTGCTTATTAAAAACTAGGTATGTTAACAAAATTATACTGAGTAAATTTCTTCGATATTACCTGTTAGAACGAGCTTTTATTAGTGCATTTATGGGGCTTGGTCTAAATATCTCTTTCGTTAATTCTAAATTTTTAAAATTGATACTCTCTTTCCTTTAGGTTATTGATTGTTCTTTAAAAATTCTTTATTATTTAAGCATATTAATTAAGTTTTTAAATAAGATTTTTGTTGGCAAAATCAAGATTTAATTTTCTAGAGCAAAAATGCCTTAAATTTTAAATACACAATTGTTGATATTGTTAGGCTCATTTATCTTTCACTTAGAAATGGGAAACTTCTTGGCCTTTTATTTTAGTTAAAAGTATTAGATTTTTAGCATTTTACTTCTAGATTTGCAGCAATTTAAGGATTAAGACCTAAGATTGTTAATTAATACTTAATTAAGAGGTATTTAAGTCTTATTGTCATTTTAAAAAATTTAAATTAACAAACTTGATAAACATTAACCTTAAACACGATAAACGAAATCAAATAGCAACTTTCCCAACATTCTATTTCAGAAGTTAATCTGATGAATCATAGAAATCTAAAATCCCTTTCCGAATAAACCTAACTTTTATCTTGGCAGATACTAAAGCATTTAGTAATCCATATCTAGGGTAGAAATCTGTCATGGATTTTTCTAAAAGAGGTGCCATAAATATGTATATGAAAATCAGAATATCCCGAGCTCATACAAAAGGCGAAGCCTATCCTTCCAAACAACAACTATAATATAGGGGTTGCTGAAGCTCGAAGAATTTTCAAAACTTCGATACTTAAAGGATTTGCCTATTTTCATAGCAAGTATCTCATAAATAAAATTCAGAAAATGTTTCAAAGTCCTAGAAGGCAAAGTCAATTTTAGACTTTTAAAGTTCATAAAATGTCATTCTAGATCTATTTTTAATGAATGATTACACCAGTTAGCAAAGTCACTAGCCCTCAGACCTCCCTCCTAAATTAGTAAAATATTGAATGTTTGCCAATTTTTAGAAATATAAATACATGTATGTTGGATTTCCTATATAATTAATATAATTATTCTTAAAAATATTTTTATTACTGTTACCCTTACTCTTTGAGTACAAGAAGTGGATCTTGATCAAGGTTAAGTTTAATATCTGTATATAAGTACAGACAATATTTCTCCTACAGTCTGTTCAAATCGCATATATCCTTAAATTATAATTAGTAGTTATTTTTTTATTTAAAGTTCAAGCCTGCAAAAGCGAGAAATTTGGGGGGGAAGTTTCCTGCATGCTTTATTTTTTTATGTAAAATTTAATAAATTTGATATAAATTATAAAATTAAACATCTTTATGACCCACTAAATATTTAGAGTATATTGTTCATCATTGAAGTATTTCAAGAAAATATAGTCAAACATTATATAGGAATTGTAAGAACAAGGCATATTCAATCAGAATTACAATAACAATTGGAAACATATTTGGAATCTTTATAGTATATCAATATAATAATGGTAATGAGACAGGACCTACAAATATCAGATGAATAATGTCAGAGTTTTTGGAATCTTAAGAAAGATATTGACCATTAATTAATAAATTAAAGTAAAATTATAACAATGAAATTAGTCCTGAAGTTGATTGATAGTTGTTATAAAAATTTATTTAATGAAAAAAAATAAAATATAAAAAATATAAAAAGTGCAGGAAACTTCCCCCCAAATTTTTTATAGAATTTTTCTCACTTTGGCAGGATATTAAGTTTATAAATTGATTTCTAATTTTTATTATATTTTATAAAAAATGAATAAACTGGTATAACAGTTTTTATTAACTCCGTAGAAAATTTATTTTCTTCTATATGGAAATGATTTAATATTGGAAAATACTAGCCCTATAATTTCTGAAAGAGAGCTAAGTTTGTTTCTTAATATAAGTAGATACAAAATTAAGAAAGCAATAAAGTCGTATTTAAATATGAATGTTAAGAAGATATCAAGATATTTATGAAAAAAAATCTAAAATTAATCCTTCGCATATATTATACTTAAGAAATAATGCAACTCTTGGAGTAGCTTTCTAGTTATTCATTGTTTGAAAGATGAATATATATTCCATCGTAAATTTCCAGAAGTTAAGTTATCTGTTACAAAACTTCGAAATCTTTACAGGTAGCATGGTATAAAGTTTAAGTAAATAACTATATCTCCAAAATATTATAAACTAAATGAAAACGATGCACTGCTTAAAATTCAAGAAATATAAGCAAAAATTACATATTATTTAGAGTGCAATTATAAAATACTCTTTGTGGATGGATGAAGCTATATTTACTTATAAAACTATTAAAAACAAATCTTGCCACCTTCCATATACAAAGTACTAAATACTGGAGAGAAGAGATAAAATTTAAACTTAAGCAATAATTGCAGGGATATCGAGTCAAGATGGACTTGTAGGTTTTCTAATTAAACCTAACTCAATTAAAACATAAATAGTTATGGAATTTATAAAAGGAGTAGCATATTAGAATAATGATAGTAAAATTTTAATTTTTTTAGATAATCCGAGAGCTCACCATTCAAAGCTAGTAAAATATATTTGTGATCAAAATAACATAATATTAGTATTTAATCCTCCATATATGCCTTTTCTTAACCAATAGAAAATTATTGGGCTGTTTTAAAATAAGCATTCAAGAAAGAACTTGCAGAAAAAATTCTTAAAAATAAAAAACTTTATTGTAGAGAAATAATTTTAAATAATATTAACAAGGTAGACAATAATATAGCTAAAAGAATTGCAGATAAAGGTATTAGCATTAGATTAATGAGATAAAGCAGGTAGTACTCATATTTGAAATTTTTATTTTGAGTTATTATTATTAGTTTTGTCCTAACTTTAACTTTTTTGAATATTGCTTTTAGTCTCTTCAAATTCTTTATTCTAGTTTAAGGTTTTTTGTGGTTTTATTCTTGAAAAGGGATCGTCAATAAATTTTGTCTTGAAGCTTTTCTTAAGATCTGTAATTTTTTATTGATTTTTTATACCTAAATAACACTCTGTCTTGCATCAGAAAAATTGATTTACCCTTTATCTCTAAAACAAGTTTGATAATTATAAATCTTACTCGAAATATAAGGATTTTTTTTTGAGTATTTCAGCCCATTCCTTGGTAGCAAAAATAGTTTGTCTACTGCTGATAACATATTTTTGCAATACCTCTCGACATTGCACTCATTTATCATTTCTTCCAAGACATTTTTTCTTATTGTGCCCATTATACCAAGAAGCAGTCTTTCTGTGACGATCCTTCCTTTTTAGTTGATATCTGGAATATATTCTGAGAATTCTTAATCTTTTAGCATGTGATCTTACAAGCTTTTAAACTAAGTTCAGGATATTTTGGAATAAACACTATTTTTGCATCTTTATTGTACAAAAACATTTTAGTTCCATTTATGATTTATTTCAAATACTCTTTTCTTGTTTTGTTTAGACTTGGAAGGAATATTCCAGCCAAATAATTATTTTAAATAATGAAAATTGCACCTTGTTATGATAAATATGAATGAAAATCCTTTTTTTATCAAAATCTATTCATGAGTTCGCCAGGTGTCAATCTTATCTCATTTTAATCTAGCTCTCTATTCTCGTGTATCATATTCAAATCCATTTTTATATTTTTCATTTATTATTTTAAATGTTTCTGAGGTGCTTATATATTTCCCATAGGTATCAAATTACAGTATCAAGATTTAAAGAAATTACTTTTTAAAGCAAATCACAAGAATAATGAAATATACAAAACAGAAAGTTTATAAAAGTTAAAATGTTTTATGACAATTTATTATAATTATTTATTATACCTTATATATGCTTTGTTATAAATCATTTGCCCCCCCCCAAAAACACGCAAAAAGATTTATCCGATTATATTTTTTTCTTAATTACGTATTTATTTTTTTGCGTAATTTTAAAAAAGTGAAAATACGTAAAAATGAATTTAAACAAATTTATGATGTCAATTTTCATAATAATAAATTGTAAATTATTTTTTAGGACTTTTCATTATTAACAATGATAAGTATGAAATTTAAATATATATCTACTCTGCAAATTGTAAATTTTATTAATTATTTTCAAAGTAAATATATAGCATAATGGCTATTGACATACCATTCATTTCTCAATCTCTAATCTTGAAAGATAAAATATTTTAGATATTATATATTTAAAATATAATGGCAATTTTGATCGAAATGAAATATCTTAGATTTTTTTAAGTAATTATTCATGAGATAGAATATTAAAGATTTGCAAATTAATTAAAAATAGTTATTATTATACCTAAAATCTCTGTTATTGAAATAATTCAAGATTTAATAAATAATATAAGCATAGCTACTAATATATAAAATTAACAAAAGAAAAGATAATCAAAGTTGCCGTATTTTGAAAAAATAAATTTATTATGCACTAAAGTATAAAAATTTAAGATAAAATTTAATGCATAGACTTATTCTCCTTATTAGTTTCCGAATTTATTTAGAGTATTTTTATTTTTAAAATACTAATATATTTTTATATAAAGCTATTATTTAAGCCTTCAATAAATCAAAGTCAGTTAACGTTATAATTCTGATACATAAACTTAAATATCTATTTAATTCAATTCTAATTTTCACTAGCCTTGAAAAGTCAAGGCCTTCAAAACTCATAATTAAGTAAATACATAAGAAAATCATTTTGTAAAAATGTATTCATAAGTACCTTAATATATTTAGGATCTTAAAAGTGTTCTGTATGAATCTTAATCATTAGTTAACTTACTTTAAATAAGTATTGAATAGAAAAAATTGATTTATAATAACTATTTAAGTTAAATATAAATCTTGATTAGCTACACTTTTAATTAATTGATAATTATTTGTAAAAAATAATATTTATTATTTCATCAATCTAGTTAAGTTGAAAAATATACTCAATTTCGAAATAAATCTTAAGTTTTAAGTTTACAAAATATGACGATAAAACAATTAAAATTTTGATATCTTTTTTTATTAATTAGTTAAAATAAGTCAAGTCAATTTCATTGAAGTTTAAAATGTTACTAATTTCCTTCAAATATAGTATATTTTTATGCATAAATTTACATAATTTACATCCTTAGATTGAATTAATTTGATAATTACATATTTATTTTATAATCTTTTAAACTATTTAAATTAAAATAATGATGGTTTAAACCATAAATATTTATGAATTTTTATTAAAAAAAACACACAAAAATATAATAAAATTTAAATACTTTAAGATTATATATTATTATGAAAATTGACATCATAAATTTGTTTAAATTCATATTTACGTATTTTCAGATTTTTAAAATTACGTAAAAAAATAAATACGTAATTACGAAAAAAAATAATCGGATAAATTTTTTTGCGTGTTTTGGGGGGGGCTAATCATTTTAAATTAATTATAAATCAGATAAAATTTGAATAATTTAGACATTTTAATTGTAATTTTTACTAAAACAATTATTCAAATATATGAATTTTAATATAAATATTTAATCATTCTTAATAGTATAATTAAGAATTAATTAAATAAATTTAATATTTTTAAAACATATAAAACATGGAATCAGATTACATCTACGACAAGAATTAGAAATTGCCAAAAAACCGAAGAAATAATTAAAAAAGTTAAGAAGTTTAATAGGAAGAGATAAGAGAAAATGAATAGTAAGGAAGATGAAAATCAAGATAAATTTGAAAAGAAGCAAGAAATCAATCAAAAGAGTTTGAAAATTATTAAGAAAAACAAAAAATCAAAAATTGACCCAAAAAGTTACGGATATAGATAGGCATAATGTTGAGAACTTTGCAAATGATCAAATGAAATATAAGTGTGATTAAAGTGGTTGCAAATACAAGACAAAAAACCAATGGGAATTAAATAAACATTAAAAAGTATATCATTTACAATAAAAACAGTATAGACATAAAAAGTAAGATGCTAATAACAATCCTTGTCCTATCTGTGAAGAAGCCTTTCCATCTAAATACAGAATGTAGAAGCATATTCTTGATCAAAAATATTCAATCCAAGATTTCAAACAATACGATTTAGATAGTACTCATTACATTACCGAAGCAATATAAAATAAAATCATATAACCAAAAGAAAAGACACAAGATGAAGATTGAAAATAAATAAGATTGGAAAAATATAAGAAATAATGGAATTATGGAAGCAGCATTAGAAATGAATCTACAAATAAACTTAAATATTCTTACATAAAAGCTTGTTGGTTATTGGTTATTTCTTAGGGATTTTAATCTTTCCAGTAAATTAAATTAATTGAACAACATGGGAATAACTAAAACAAATTAGATGCTTTTATGTAAGCTTTAATAAGTGCCAGAGAAAGGGGTTCTGAAAGAATTGTCAAACTTGATAGACTAAGTTATACTAAGTCGCATATATAAATTGATATGATTGACTTGACACTAACTTAGAATAATTATTGCAATAAAAAAATATAAAGACTATATAAAAAGAAAGTTATTGCAATCAAATTATTTCACGCAATTTAAGAACTGCATAATAATGAATTTATTCATAATGTTATCAAACCAGATAATATTTTAATTTCAAAAAATTTTTCAATAATATAACTTAAGGGATTTAGAAAATGTGTAGTTTAGAATAAACTGGTCATGGAGAAAATAAAAATAAAAATGCTTATACTCACCCAAAATCTGAATAATTACAGTTTGAAGATTTCATGAGAGATTCTTATAGTTACGGGATAATCATTTATTTCAACTTTTAGTAGGAGAGAATTTATTTCATGAATAAATTAAGAGGACAGATTTTAGATAAGAACTCAGAAAAGAAATAAGAGATAGAATCATCAGATCAGAAGGAGATGTTATTAAGCACTATACATTAGAGTAGAAACTTTAGGAATATGGAACAAGAAAATATTTATATATAAATGTAAGAGATATGATTTTCGGACACATTAATAAAAAGACTATTGAAGTACAATATCAATAAAAAAAATACAAAACAGTGTGACCTATATGTATACTATAAATAAAGTTTATCATAAAAAATATTAAACTTCAAATAATTTATTATATCATAGCAATTTCCATTATCTAATTCTAATATTTTATTTTCAAAAATTATAAGATTATAATTTGCAAATCAAGAAGATAAAATTATTGGCAGCTAAAAATTAGAAATAAATTTATAAGAATCATTTATAAACTTAAAACCCTGCCAAAGTGAGAAAAATTCTATCAAAAATTTCTCGCTTTGGCAGGATTGAACTTTAAATAAAAAAATAACTACCAATCAGAAATTATGGATATATGCGATTTGAACAGACTGTAGGAGAAATATTGTCTGTACTTATTTTCAGATATTAAACTCAACCTTGATCAAGATCCAATTCTTGTACTCAAAGAGTAAGGGTAACAGTAATAAAAAGATTTTTAAGAATAATTATATTAATTATATAGGAAATCCAATTTATATGTATTTATATTTCTAAAAATTGGAAAATATTCAAATTTTTACCAAATGCAGCTTGATTTCGCAAGTCAATTATAAAGAGATCCAATCAGAGCTCATTAGTAATTACTTAAGAGAATAAATTCTTTTGAAGCCATAGGAGAGGTATCAATTCATTGAGTAAATATGCCTCAGAAACAGTCAAAGCTTATTAGAATTTCTATAGAGCCTCAAAAAACTGCTCATCTAACTTTTATTATTGAACGTTTGCTTCATCCATGGGTTAAATAAATATCAATCTAAAGCTCAAACTTTAAGTCAATACTAGGCTGTTTCTATATTCTCTACTTTATTATAGAATTGAACTTATATAAGTGAATGAGGACTTACTTTAAAATTCAATGATATTATTAGTCCAATGACCAAACACAGAATAAACTTACGGACTTGCCAAATATTATTTCAGAAATAAAGCTTTTCTAAACTATCAAATGAGTTGGTATTGCATGATAGCAAGATATAGGATTTATTCCATTAATTGCAGATACTTTCTGTCTATTCATTCAAAGTAGACCCACAAGTTGTGAGGCTTCTGCCAAATACTTTATTATGTTAAAATAAACCTTTCATTCAAGTTTTGAAATAAGATTTCGGTATGAGATTGGTAAAGGAAATGCAGACAAATGTGATAGGAGGTTTTGTCCAAATATGCGTGTTGAGTTAATTAAGCACTTACTACGACTTTTATTAAATGATCAATCATATAAGTAGCATATTTATCAAGAAATGAGACTACCTGATTAATCAGACTTCTCCTTGCTCATCGCACAAGTTTCTGTAATTGTAATTAACGCATACTTATTTGGGTCATATTATGGTTAACGTAGGGGTTTATGGTTTAAATATTAGTAATTTAAGCGGGTATATGAAGCGAGTTTTTTAATATTGCTAAAGTATAATTGATTTGGGGAAATTCAAAATTAAAAATATAACTGTAAATAGAGGTAATTACAAATGCCACTAATTACACTTCTGATTACTTCTTATTTAAATTACAAACTTTTAATCTTATTTTTATTATGACTAAATTTAATTAATTAATTAATATATTAATTTGTTTGCAAATGTGCAAGTGTGCAAAAAAATATTATATAAACTAGGGGGAAGGTTGTGTGGAGAAATTTAATTATATATATTTTAGATTTTAAATCAATTATATAAAATGGAGTTATGAGAAGTATGATCTTCTGCCTCTGTGTCCCTTAAGCTCACTCTCTTAGAGTATTGTTCGATGTGATTACCCTTGTCTTGATCGTCGTCGCTAGAAATGCTTTCGCCGTCAAATCTGCTCAACAAATAGCTTGTCAATTAAGCTGCATTGAATGGAAACGCAAGCTTGCCTGATTTACCCTCCACTGAGGAGTCACAAAGATGCACCTCCTCTCAAAGCAATCACTCGAGTAGAAACCAGTTAAATTTTTAAAGTAGCCTCCTCTTTCTTATACCACTCTCTGAATTCTTACTCTTCCTTTAGCTTTCTTCTTAAGTCTATCTAGATTTAGCAATATCTACCTAGCTTTAAAAGGTCCTTCTATATTGGGGTTTGACTTCGGTTTTATCCACAAACGCTTGTTAAGGATTCTCATAAAGCGCCCCTAATATTTTAGTTAGATTTATAACTAATTTTAAAGAGAATTTTGGCTTCCTGAGCCTGACAGAAAAATAGTAGTCATCCAAGAAATGCAACAGCAGCAAGCTCTAAAAAATTCATCCGGTAACACAAGCAGTGAATCCTTCTCCTCAGCAGTCATTCTGTTCCACGGGAAATCGTTCGTTGTAATTATTGTGTAGCAATTTTAGTACAGCACTTATGTCTCTCCAGACTTTCGGTCTACGGCATATCCTTTTTCCTCCAGTAGCTTCTTCATCGCTGGGATTTTGTACATGCTGAAAAGTCTTTCGATACTCATTTCATCAATCAATAGCACTTGAGGTTCCTACTAAACCGTTCTGCTTTCCACATGAAACCGAGTTGGACAGAATTTAATTCGTTGCAGATGAAAATTTTGTCTATCATTTTGATAATGGTGCTCTTGCCAGTGTTGACCGCACCTTAAAGCGAAACACATTGAACCTTTTTATCTTTCCGTTTTATTAACACCTAATAAAGAGCTTTGGCTACATCATAATACCCAAGATCTTTCAATACTGCATCTGTCAATCTTTCAGACTCCTTGAATTCATCCTTGTTTTTAATATCAAAGTTTTCAAGTTGTTGCCTCATTGCAATTCTGATTTTCTTAACCACCCCAATCTCTTTTAATATGTTGTGAGTATTATTGAATCTCTACTACTCTTAGCAAATATGTGCGATAGCATCAGGGTTCCTCAAATTTTTGTAAAGATATTACTTGAATGTCATAGGCCCATTTGCTATGTTCTCTGCTGTGAATTCTTTCATGTAGTATTTTGAGTTCCTTTTTTTAGGAATCTGCTTTCAATCTTCTAGAGTTGCTTTTGCTGCAATCTTACCATACTCCCTCTACATCTCCTCTGTATTTCCATACTTGTGAATCAATTACTGGTGCTGCATATAAAACTCCGGCGGTGTTTTTACGCTGATATCTGTCATTAGGAGGCCCTATTTGAAAAACAGTTAAAGCCCGCCTCGTTATTTCGTTTAAAAGTATTCTCTGTTTATCCCATAAAAATCTCGGGACACCTTAATGTGGATGAATATATTTTTTGTTGATTATCTTCAAATACGTTGACTTATTCAATAATATTTGGCTTGCTTGCTTAAAGCTTCTCTTTGACCTATTCAATTACAGTCAATTTAACAGGCCCAACTATCTAGAAAAAGAAATCAAATCTGTAGTTATACTTTTTCGAATTTGACATTTTTTTCTTAACGGTACTTTCTATGGTAATTAAACATATAAAACCATTAATCTCATTATTCAAATTTTTGGAACTCCATTTTATATAATTGATTTGAAATCTAAAATATATATAATTACATTTCTCCTCACAACCTACCCCCTAGTTTATATAATATATTTTTGCACATTTACACACAAATTAATATATTTATTAATTAATTAAATTTGGTGATAATTAAAATTAAGATTAAAAGTTTGTAAATCAAATTAGAAGTAATCAGACGTGTGGCAGTTTTAATAACCTATATCTACAGTTATATTTTTATTTTTGAATTTCCCCAAATCAATTATACTTTAGCAATACTTCACACAAAAATAAGCTTAGTATCATGGGCGAATTCTCTGAATTTAATCTTTCTAAGATATTGTTTGATTGTTTCTATTGTAGCTTGATTATCATTACTTGGCTTGATGATAGTTTAGTAAGCAAGCTCTCACAGGCTTCCACTAATATTTTTGTTTATCTAAAAATTGCTTGAATTTTTGCTTAGAATCTCTCTCACCCTTTCAGCTAAAGTAATCATTTCCTTGCATGTTGCTCTCTATAATTATTGCTACTAGTGCCCATACATCCCAAGCAATGTCTCCATCTCTCCATTTTTTTCTCTCTGAAAAATAACTGGAAAGACTAATACATTTCCTAATACATATGCTTGCGCTCTCTGTGCTCTTGAAATCGATAATGTATACACTCAGAAGTTGAAAGTCAAGCATGATGTTTTCTGGCTTTAAGTCTCTGTGAACATAGCCAAGTTTGTGTAGCTCTTCTATTCCTTCTACCATCTTCTGTACTATCCAGCCAATTTGTCTTTAGCACCTGTTGTCTGATAAAAATTCTATGTATGTCATTTCAAGTAGTGGACACCTGTTGTAAGATAAAAATTCTATGTACAAAATTTCAAGTAGTGGAAGCCTAAAAGTTACTAGGTATCTTCCAAGCAAAATGGCATCAAGTTAAATTATATATCTGCACTCTTTAAATTTTACCTATTAAAGAGCGTAATACTCATTCGCAAATTCCATCTAGAACTTGTCATCATCAAGGAAATATTTGAATGGATAAATTTTGTAGGCATATTACTCATCCGTGATGACTTTCTTCTCTCTATTTTATCCTCAAGAGTGAAGTAGCTTGCAAGGCAAGAATATATGTCAATAATTTTCAAGATAGATATTTTCATAGCCTCGATTTTTACCATGATTTTATTGATCTCTGTGAATGGAAAGTTCTTAACTGCACTCTTCATTTTAACTTACTTTTGTACCTCAACTCTAAGAGACTCTACTGGGTTCTTTGATTTTATTTTTTTTAAGAATTTATTTCCCTCTCTCTTCATGAATAAATACAAGGCTTTTATTGCGCTATTTTTTGAGGTGCACTTTAAGGTCTCTTGTATGTGAGTAAGGCTTCTCACAGAACTCACATATTACTTCCCATCCTTCTTTTGATGCTTAAGAAATTACCGAGGGATGTCGTTGTGTATATCTTTCAAGTGCCTCTTTAAGTTGACTTATAGATGAAATTTTTTATTTGCAGTCTTTTCATAAATGCTCCCCTTTAACTTGTAAAATTTAAAGATCAATAGTGGGTTAATTTACCTCTTCCACTGCTTACTCTTTCTCTTTGAGAACTTCATTTTGAATTTAGATTAGAATCTCAAAGCTGCATTAGTCAAAGTTATTATATATAGGCTCCCAATGAGTACAAGAATCTCTAGTCTCCAATTTTTTGAGTTGCTGGAATTCAATCTTTATTGGTTTGATCCAACTAATACCGCTCTTCTTAAAAGATTAGCGCACATTTTAGTTTGCTGATTAATACTATTATAATATTGTAGGAATAAATTTGATTTGGGAAAATTATTAATAAATTAAATTAATTAAAATTAAATTCGTGGCAGTTAACTTTCTGGAAACCTGGACAATATGGTACTTGTTCGATAGAGAATTCAAAACTAGCTGGACTTTACTATTGGCGGTATCCCTCTATCGCATACCTGAAGCGAGATAACTCGACTTTTAATTTTGGCATAAATTCAACTAAACAAATCACCCAAAATTAAAGTCGAGTTATCTCGCTTCAGGAATGCGATAGAGGGATACCACCAACAGTAAAGTCTAGCTAGTTTTGAATTCTCTATCGAACAAGTACCATATTGTCTATGTTTCCATAAAGTTAACTGCCACGAATTTAATTTTAATTAATTTAATTTATTAATAATTTTCCCAAATCAAATGTATTCCTACAATAATGATAAAACCCAGCCAGATATACTTTAATAATAGAGTTTAAGGAGCTTTTAAATTCTTTGTTGAGATATAAGAAAAATGAAAGATCATACATGACTGTAAATTGACATAATTTATGAGTATATTAAAGACTTTAGTAAATTAGAATGTTCCTAAAGGAGTTTTGATTTTCTTTAAGGTCCTACAAATTAAGTTTGAACCTAATTTGGAGGTAAATTTATTTTTTATTTTTTAATTTAATATCCTCCTAATTAAATTTAAACCTTAAAATTAATTCCTAATATAGTTCGATCTTAATTTTGAGGTACTCCTAAAATAATTAAATATTCTTAGAAGAAATTTAATGGAGAAAGTTTGATATAAATGGAAATCAAAATTGAAACTTGAAGCAAGATTTTAAATGCATATCGAAATATCTTTCAGGACCTCTATTAGGTCTTCCCTATTTAGTAATAAAATTTTAATAAACATAGAATGGAAATCCATAATTTTAAATTGCATTAACATTACTGAAAGGGGAGGCAAGATGGAGTCTATGAATGATGCAATGAAGAGAATTTAATCTCATAATTTAAAAGGTAAATTTCGAAGTAAAGAGCACCATTACATATAACTGGTTTAGCAATGTAAATATTTCTCAATAATTAACTCAATTCCTATAGTTGGATAGTTCTTACCAACTAAAGAAGGAACTAAAATCTAATTTTTAAAAGCTTTACTAAGCGAAGATAAAACAGCTTTAAAGACTAATGAAATAAAAATGATAGAGATTCCTAACTAACAAGAAATATCGGTAACCTATATGGTGATGCTATGAATGATACAGATATCGCTCTCTACTTACCTTCTAAGCAACAACTCTCTAATAAGTTGCGAGAGAGAAACTTCTTCTTTGGAGTACTTGGAACTTTGAAACCTGAATAATTAAATGAAGTTATTTGAGAAGCTCTCAAGAAACGATATAGCATCTCACCTTTAAGAAAAAGAGAAGTAAGGAATTATAATGAGAGAGACTTGGCTCTAGGAACTGCTGAAGCACCCATTCATCTCAAATAAGCTTAGACTTTTAACTTTATAGAAAAACCTGGTAATGCAATATATGTGATGAAAGAGCGTAGCAAATTATACAGAGAGAGAAAGTCTCAAGTCAAACATGAATTAAGTAAAAGATCCTTAAGGATATTTAAAGTCTGCTGAGATGAATATCGATTCAGGAGCTGGCTCTAAGAGGAAAAATATGGGACCAAGCAAGCAGTAAGAGAAGAAAAGAAAGAGAAGCCAAATCCATTTAAAAGCTTCTTGATATGGGAACTTAGTCATTTGTTTAAAAAGATCTATTACTTATTTATAAACAAAATCTCCCTTCTCTCGCACTCACCTTAGCTTTCTCATCGCTGACTCTCTGAGCAGCACTCTTTATAAAATCGATATTATCAATCTATAAATCGTGCATCAAGTGATAGAGAAGAAGTTTCTTATAATGACCTTTCAATAACCCCCAATACAATTCAATTCCATTGAACTAAGGGCTATAAGGAACATTAAATACAGGTGTTATGTTTAACCTTTCATATTCCTTCCTTGAGTCTTTAGTTTTATGAACTGACAAGTTATCAACGAATAGAATAATCTCTTAGTCAGCGTACTTATCTCTGGGTTATTGCAAGAACTTAATATATTATTCAGTCTTTAAAGAACGAGGGTGAATAACATAAGTCTCGAGGTCACTATCTTCACTTATTCCACAAAGTAAAGCATGAATTTAAACCTTAGCCTTTTAATCATATACTTCTATGTTGCTGTACTTCTTATACCAATACTTTGATATAAAAGTATTGAATGTAAATACAGCTTCATCAGCGTGGATGAACTTTATATTATGTTCTTAAGACCTCTGCATTTAATTAATTATATAATTTAAATTATTCTTATTAATGAAACAGTAAACTCAATCACTCTCTTAATGCGATTGATTGTCTTGTAAGATATTCCATTCTTTTTATATATGTTGGCTATAGACTAAGCTAAGATAAAACCCCATAGATCAATTAAGACATGAGAATTGGGGTTAAGAACAATTAAATTAAGAATTAATTATTATTGGCGTATAATTATAATGTTTGGGCTAATTATTAAAACTATTGGCTCGATTAATTGTCCTTATAAAATAATCCAATCAGGGTGTGCAAATTTGATTTTAGCCTGATTATTTATATTATTAGCCAATTATAATTAATTTTTAATCTAATTGTTCTTAACTCCTATCCTCACTTCTTAAATGATCTATGGGGTTTTATGAAGCTCAGGAAATTGGCGAAGAAACATCACAGCTCTTTAAGCCAGAGAGAAGTGAGCCCATTATTTAAGAGTCTTATCATTAATAAGATAATCGATATGATGCTGATAAAATTATAATGGTCTCTTAGGTTTAGAATTTATATGCTATCTCTTGAGATAATGATAATAACAGTGAGATCTAAGAGTAGCAGCCTTGCTTAAGAAGTATAACTTAGTATAAGTTTTAGTTATCGCTATAATCATCGCACCCATAAAGCAACTTAAACAGTAAATTTATATACTCACTGTATTAAACTGACCCCAAACCTCGCATATACTCTTTTAAAATATTAATATTTATACCCTAATCCCCTACAAATACCCTAATAAAGCATGCGTTTATTGCCTCCCTTATATCAATCAAATTACTGAAGGAGTTTTGGGATTTGATTCATAAATAAAACCCCATAGATCAATTAAGAAGTGAGGATAGGAGTTAAGAACAATTAGATTAAAAATTAATTATAATTGGCTGATAATATAAATAATTAGGCTAAAATCAAATTGCACACTCCCTGATTGGATTATTTTATAAGGACAATTAATTGAGCCAATAATTTTAATAATTAACCCAAACATTATAATTATACGCCAATAATAAATAATTCTTAATTAAATTGTTCTTAACCCCAATCCTCGCTTCTTAATTGATCTATGAGGTTTTAGCAGATAAGATAGAATTTTTGAAAAATAAGTGTAAATTTATATGAAATGTAGATATAGAGTTATATAGAGAAAAATGTATTTAAGAATAAGAAGCAAATAAGAATAAAAAGCAACATAAAAAGTAGTATTTGAGCAATATCTACAAATGCTTATTATAAATCGCTGCAAGATACGTTCCCTGGCTTAGTTCAGCTTAGGGTAGCTTAGGTTAGCTTAGGTCAGCTTAGGATTTTCTTAAATATACAACCTCGAACCACTTTTGCCCCAGATCAACATTCTTAATTCATAGACCTCTCTAAGGCTTATAGTCCCCATTTATATTAAATCTTAATTATAATAATTATTTTTAATAAAACTTTAAAAAGTTTAATCTAAAAGTTATTAAATTTATTTGTAATTAAATTTCTCTATAGAGAATTCATTTTAATAAGGACCATATTTAATTTTTAATAATTTATAAAAATTAAAGCCCAATAATAATTATTATAATTAAGATTTAATATAAATGGGGACTATAAGCCTTAGAGAGGTCTATGAATTAAGAATGTTGATCTGGGGCAAAAGTGGTTCGAGGTTGTATATTTAAGAAAATCCTAAGCTGACCTAAGCTAACCTAAGCTACCCTAAGCTGAACTAAGCCAGGGAACGTATCTTGCAGCGATTTATAATAAGCATTTGTAGATATTGCTCAAATACTACTTTTTATGTTGCTTTTTATTCTTATTTGCTTCTTATTCTTAAATACATTTTTCTCTATATAACTCTATATCTACATTTCATATAAATTTACACTTATTTTTCAAAAATTCTATCTTATTAATTCATTTTCTATATTGCATCTAATTTAATTTACAAATTTAAGATATAATGGTAGTTTATTAATTCTACATATAAACAATATTTTGCAAAATTTAATCACCATACTCCAAATTTTTATAAATTAATATTCATTAATTATATTTAATTCCTTCTATTGATTGATAATATATTTATTATTATAATCTATTCTAATTACTTATATCCTGATCTACCTCTGTTAGATTTTAAATACTTTGATTATTATCTATAAACTCACAGTTAACAAATTTAATTTTCAATGATAAAAAGGGAGTAATATGAGAGCATAATTAAATAGCTCCAGCTTAATATTATATTCAATTATCTTATTATTGGATATCCTATTTTATGGATATAAATGCATTATTCTAATATCATTAAAATGATGATATCTCTTATATATTTTATGTTATTACTTCTATTATAATGAATAGTTTTCTTTTAAAAATACATATAAACACAATACTTTTATGCATAAACACGTTTTGTATTGTCTATTTAATGATATAAGTTAAGAATATCAAAATTTTAACCTAGATAAACTTGCTCAGTTTATTAAATAATGCAAGATGAAAAGTTTCTTTCTAAAAAAAGAAAACATTAATTAAAATTGATATTTATTTTCAGCATATATAATGACTGTTCTTTTCAATTTTAATTTAATATTATTTCTTTAATAATTGTTTAATATGTTCCATAAATTTTCAATTTTAAAATTAATAATAGATGTTTATAAAAATATGAGATTTTATACTCTTTAATATCTAAATTCAATGAAATCTTTATAATACTAAAATAAGCAAAAAGAAGTTCAAATTTTTAAAGAATAATAATATAATACTTGAATTGATTGAAATTAGAATTTCATTTCAAGCATGGAGAAAAATATAACAATAGATATTTAATTAAGACTGAAATTTTGATTTAATGTATATTTCCAAAAAATGAAAATTTATTAAAAATAATTATCAATTATTACTAAACAAAATTTTATTGTAAAGGAAAGATAATTTAATTAAAATTTAATTAAAATTGCTCAAATTATAAAGTTAAAAAATTAATATAATTAAGTCTAAAAAGTAGCCTAACCAAAGAATAAAATTTAATACATTTTGCTTTATTAGAAATGTGAATCACTCATTTAAGCTATATTAATTATAAAAAAATTATAAGAGAAAAATACTCTTCTAATTTTTATTTTTTTAAATTTAGAGAATTAAACTTCATAAAATATGATATGGAAAAAATTCACAAAAATGTAATGTTATTGTAAATTTAAAAGTAGGTGAGAAAAAGTTAAACAGAACCTGTGAATTTAATACTATATCTCATAAAGTATATAATAATTTTAGTAATAATTTATTTAGTTTCAAATTTTCTTAGACTTTATCTCGACTAGTGTTATTCTCTAGGTTATTATAGTATATATGATAACTATCCTAATAATCATAGCCATCTGCAAAAGATAAATCTCATCTTCATCCATATTCATCATCATATATGAATTTTTTTATTTTCTTTATCTAATTTTAAATTTTTTAGATCAACTTTTTTCAGAGCTAATTTCCTTATCAAGCTTCCACAAAAATATTTATTATATTTAATTCTAAACTTAATAGTTGTTTTTAGATTATTGTGTAATTTCATCTCATATGATTGAAATTACACAATAATCCAAGATTTGAATGACTCTCATTCAATCTGTACTTTTTTACAATGGTATATTCTTTATTTATGCATACAGATTAATCTTTATTATTTATAACGATCTGCATACATAAATAACCTAGAAGCTTATAAAAGAACATTTATAAGAGGTGCTAGCAGTCACTGCTCTTTTTCAAAATAATTCGATGAATTAACACATAAATTATGATTTTCTAAAATAATAGTTACGACGATCACAGAGGCAGTGACTACATGATTCATCAGTTGAGGGACCTATTTCATATAAAGATTTCAAATAGTTTATATAAAACAACAAATTATATATTCTAATACCTATAGCTTTCTGATATTTGTGTAACCGTATAAGTTCTGAAAAAATTTCATTAAAAATCATATTAATTTTAAGGAAACAAATATTTTATATGGGACATATATTCTCCTATAATTATTATTTAAAAAGCTAGTCATTATATTCACAATCCACATATGGCAATGATGATTGTGAATATAATGTTACATGATAACTACTTTCCACATTAAGAGTTACTCATTTTATCTCTACTGTTTATGGTCTTTACCAATAATAAATTTTCTCTTACAGGTGAAGGAATTTTATTAACTGACTCATAATTCAAAAAATAAAAATTTCGCCATATAAGTTAATTTTGGAAATTATATATAAATATGATTATTTAACCAAAATTTTATTAGTTTGGGTTCGAATGATAGAGAATTATATCTTAAATTATATTAAATTCCTATTCTTTAATCTAATCTTATAATTTATTGAAGGTAAGAGAGTTCAATATATTCATATTGAAAATAACAGAAAGCTAGACTTTAGATAGATAGTGAGATCCTAAATTTCTTGGAATACATAAGAATTAGATAAGCAATATAATTATTTGACAGCTAACTAATATAGTGAATTTTAAGATTTAATTTAGGATTTTACAATATTAACTTACTCTTAATTTTACCTAATTTAAAGAATTTAATCAAATAATTAAGCATTAAATTTGTTTAAAACTTTTTATTAAAACACTTAATACTAAGATACCCATTAATAATATTGAAATCTAGAATATTCGCTGACTAACATTCTATTTACAATTTTAGCATTCTCTAGTAGCAAACAGGCTTCTTCCCAGATTCTCAAACATAATAACTCAGGAAGCATTCATTTAAGAAATATTTACATAGAAGTCTATCTAGAATGATAGGGTGCTTTGAAACTAAATCTTAGCCTGAATTTTTGTATAGAAACAAGTCAATTGGCATTAAAGAATAATGTTCAGAATTTTGTTTAAAATTTGCCTAATTTAATTCAAAGTTCTAATGATTCTTATCAAATCTTAACTTTATACTCTGGTGTAAGTGCTTCCTTTAAAGTAGTACAACAACTTTAAATGATATTGAAATAAATGATTAGAGTGATGGAAGTGAGGTATATAAAGGAAGAAACTGATCTACTTCTACAAGCTCTGAAAGTATACAGCGAAAATAAATTTATATCAACTTGTTTTGGTTAAATAAAAAAAGGAACATTCCAAAAGCAGTATGAAATTTAAACATATAGATTCATCCATTTATCATATTATATATAAATTATAATAGAAAAATACAAATAAAATTTTATTAATCTCTCATCAACATATAAAAGGAAAGAATAATTTTATCTTGAGTAAAAGAATCAGCTGCATTTAATTATGATGGAATAACAATAAGTTCTATTAATTATGTTTTATAATAAGGAAATGATAAATTAAATAAATAACTTTGAAATGAAAAACATTAAAGCTGCAGAGGTTGGAGCAGTTTATTAAAAAAAGTTCTTAAGCTACAATTTATAGATTTTTATTTTTATTATTCTACTTCAGCAAAAAGACAAGGCAGGGGTGGCGCTTTACAATAACTTCAGGATGAAAAAAAGGATTGTAAAGAAGATTGATTGATTCTTATGGCGATGAATTCGATTGATATTTGAAAATAGAGCATTAAATCTTTTCCACTTACTTTATCTTAAAAAGTATTCTTTATGCTATTAATCTTATTGTTATTATATTGTATTTCTTACATAATTCTATGAATGTTATCTGCTTCAGCTTTAAATACATTTTTAATGCTTCAAAATTATCATTAAGGTGAAAATTTGATAATTTATTAAAATGGCTTTTCACAAGCATGAGTAATTAAAGTAAAAGCAAATAAACTTAAGTGATACAGATTCATTATAAATTTTATTTAATTTTGAGTCTATAGCAGCAAATTTTTAAGAGATAGAGATGACATTGTATACAGGGGAAACATTATTTAATTACAGTACTAAATTAAAAATATAACGCAACTTATTTATAGGAAATAAAATTCTGGAATATCCTTAAAATAGATTGATAAAAAAAGTTTTAATTATATTTTTCATATAAATTAATATAATTCAAAAATCTCCGTTATTCTTCACAAAAATAAACATTCGGTATGATGGAAAAAATTTTGAATAGCGAAAGTACTTAATGTAAGCAAAAGAAAATAATTATTTACTTAAGTGATATCTTAAAGAAAGATAAAAGCTCAAATAAATATACTTGTATCTCATTTCCTATTAAAAATACCTTGCAAAAACATTTAAATAATTAAAATTGTTTAAAGTTGATTAAAATTAGCAATTATTTCACTAAATAAATCATAGACAGCTTCTAAATTTTTAATTATCCTTGATTTTAAATATTGAAATCTTACAAACAAATTGTAATATGGCTTTAATTTCAAGAATAATTGTTGCAATTAAACCATTATATTTACATAATTACTAATCTAATTGATTAATAATTATGTAAATATATTGGTATAAAAATAAATTATTAGTAACCTTAATTTAAAAATATATGTTTTAAGTAGTCTATAAATTATTTCATCAGATAAATTTACAAATAAAACTTTAAACCTAATTTGCTTAAATAGCTGGAAAGATATTTAAATTTATCATTAAATATTATTTTCAGAAATTTGAAGTAATTGTAATTGCTTGATCTTGAGAAATAATGAAAATTTTATATGACCAATAAAAGAATTCTTTATTAATTAAGATTTTCGAATACAAAATAATTTAATTACATAAAGAAATTCAATAATGTAATGATTCAATTAAAGAGCATATTATAGTTATATAAAACCTCATAAGTCAATTAAGAATGAAGATTTGTAGATAATAACAATTAATCAAATACAATTAATATTGGCTAGATATATTAAAAAATCAGGCTAATTATTAGAATCATTAGCTCGATAAAATTTTTCTTTAAAAATAACCTAATTAGGTGTGTATAAATTATAAATTTAATTTTAGCTTAATTATTTTTAATCTTTAGCCAATTATGATTTAATCTTTGATTTATTGTTCTTAACTCCCAATATTTAGTCCTGATTGACTAATGGGGATTTATAAGCCATATATTATTTACTTTAAAACTTCATCTTTTAAATGGTTTAGTATAAAAAAATGAATATTAAATTATAATTTGATTCGCCAAAATAAATTATTTCCATATATAAGTTTACTTTTATTGTTTTTCTTTTTTTTAAAAAATTATAGTAAAAAACTGAGTGTTGATATTGTACTCCTTATATTGAAAAGGAACTTGTTTTAGATACTGAGGTTACCAGCCATGCTTAATAAACAAACTAAGAAATAGAAAACACAACAGGCCATTTAAATCTTGAATTCGACAAAAAATAAATCTTATACTATTATGGTCTTTTGGTTATTCAAAATTAAGAATAATTAAATATCTCAAAATATAGATCTATTTATAATTGTAAAAGGACTTTTAAATATTAATTAATTTAGGTATGATGAGTTTTATTACTTTGAGCACTTCATCATGATACGTAAAAATTAGGGAAATTTAAAGCTATCTTATATAAAATTAATTTAATATATAAAATTTAGTCAAGTATCTCCTAATCAAGGTAAATCACCCATTTCAAACCCCGTCCAATTATAAAATTAGGGAACACGATTTCATATTGATATAATAAAAGAATGAAATCTATTATAATAGAAAAGTCAGTAATAATACTTAATAGATAAATTACAAAAGCAATAAGCATAGTTCCTTAATAGAAAGAAAGTCAAACTAAATATTCAATTCATAAAATTTGATCCAGAATCATTAAACTATAAAAAATATCTCCAATTTTTTTTGAAATTTTAAATATTTTACCAAATTACCAATTTAAAGACGAAAATGATAATTCCATATGTATTTAAAATAGGGCAAATGAGAGATCTTTTATTTTTGTCCAATTTTTATATTCTAGTTAGTAATTATCTAATTTTAGATTATATTATATTATTATATTAATTAACTTTTTATATATATAAACTTAAAATATCTCATGCTTTGATTAACAAAGAAATAAATTAAATGCTAATATATATATTAATTCTGGTAAAAAAATTAAAATTATTATAAAAAATATCTTTTGCTGAGGTTTTTACATATAAAAAATTGTTTTAAAGATGTTGTATCGAAACTCATAAGATAGACAAATAGCTTAGTGAAAATATATTCAAAATTTTATTAAATTTAATTAATATAGCTAAAATAGACATTGAGTACAATTAATTCTCTCACCTCGCTTAATTCACCATTAATAATTAAAGCGAACAAAAACCAATGGAGACTTCTCGTACTAGAAATAATCACCTCATCGCCAGAAAGTCATCAAGAAAGACTTTTACTTGTCAACCAGTTCCAACTACAACTATCAAAAATTTAATTCAAAGATGACAATAATTGTGAAGTGGTCTAACTATTGACACAAAAACTGTTCTAGATGCTTAGGCTTGCATTGATTAAGAACAAGTTTATAAAACACCAACATTCTCCAACAAAACCCCATTACAGATGAAAGATAAACACTTGCTGACCATACACAAAACAGCAACTAACTCAGCAATTGACACTCCCTAAAACTTAACAACATTCATAAGGCTCTTCAACTTAGGCATTATTTAAAAAAAACATCAAAGTCAACGAATTGACCTTCATCTCCATCAACTCATATTACCATGAACACATAAACAAAGTGTAAATCGACGTGAAAGGCTTACAAAAAATATGACTACTTCCTAAAAATTAACCATGTCCTACTCATGACAAGAAGACACAAAGACAAAATCAGAACAAAGTAATTTGAATTCTCCATCTAATTCTAGAATTTGTAAACTTAATTTATATTCAAAGGCCTGAGAGACTATTTCAGACCTTGAATTCTAAAAAGGAAAAAAAGAAAAGTAAAACAATCAAGTAGAAGAAGCTAAAGAAGAAAAAGAATTAGAAGAAGAATTAGAAGAAGAAGATAAAGAAAACTTAGTATACAAAGAGTAAATTTCTCAAACCTAAAATGGCTAGTATCTTACATATTATCAAATGTTTTAAATATGAGGTCACTAGTGACCTCAATGTAATTCCATATTATTATTAATTAATAAAGCTCACATTTAGGAATTTCGAAAGTAAATCAAATATTTATATCAAAAATCAATATATCAAATTCCTTTTGGGAAATTATATTATTTCAGCATATATTGAAATCACTTATACAAAAGTAAAATTAGAATAGTTGTTTTTGCTAAAAATAAATTTTGGACTTCCAGTTAAATCAACAACAAATATACTCAATAAAAGTTAATTTATTTCTTTATATAATAAAAGTTATCATCTAAGGCCGATTATTTCAATAAATATTTAAAAAAAAGAGTAAGCAAAATGAACTGCCCAGGAATTGAGTACAAGTAAAATAAGATTCATTAAATAATTTTTTTTATGCTAAGAATGGATCTACTGGTTTCCCCTGTAAATAAAAATTCACTCATTTAATTTCATCTTATCAAAATGCAATAATAATTTGATAAAAAATGGTTTATTTTGACAATATTTTATTTAAATATCAATATACTAGAAATGCCTCACGTTAATTAAAACAAAATATGAATAAATAAACTCTGTTATCATAAAATATTATAACAATATGTAAGTCACAAGAAATTGAGAAATGAGACTACAAGAAATACCACTAAATCAGGTTTAATATTTAATAAATATTTACTCCAAAAATTTAGACCAAGAAATACTTAAAAGCTAATATTTTTGTAACTTCCTAGATAGAACTAGAAACAAAAATTCATATGCAAATCTGTGAGGGATAATCAGCTTAAATTAATTTTTTAAAAAATAAATCATATAAAAATGATGTAATCAAATACTTAATGAGAAAATAATTGATGAAATCAGCTCATTATGAATAAGAAATCAAGATAATTTACTATATACCTCACTTATAGTTTTTATGATTAAACTTCATCCAATCTATTTCGTATTTTATGAAATTATACACATGTGATGGTATAAAATAGCTTTGATAATTTTGGACTTTGTATTTATTTCTAATTTAAATGTAAAATACTTTAAATAAATAATTTACCTCATAAAAATAGATTTTAACTTGTTTTACTAGAGAGTTTAAACATTCATATAATTTTAAATAAAAATATTATTATATTTTTTCAAAGCTCTCTAATCAATGATCCAGCTATTGATAGATTAATAAAGCTTGATAGTTAATAAAAACAACAATTAATGATCTAAATTAGTTAATATTAGCTAAGTATTTTTAATATTTAGAAATAACTTAAAATAAAATAGTTGCTTTATTCACATATTTTTCGAAAATCAAAAAAAGTCTTCATTTATTAATTTAATTAAAAACTACATTAGAAAAATCTATTATACAATTTAAGGTTTCTTATTTTAAATTATGAGTTCTTAGATTATTCAAATTTAATAGATATTTTAATAATTGTTCAAAATTTATTGGATTAGTGAAAATAAATTGTAAAAAATAAAGTAATGAATAATAATAGGAAATCAGTTTTATAAATTAAAACTAAATAGTTAAAAGATCAACTAAAAATAAAAACATAATCATACAATGAGTTTTCAATGTTTCCGTTCTTTACCAAAAACATCATAATCGACAAGGCAAAATAAATATCGAAATCTGCGATATATTTTTGGGTACTTATACATAGATTTATTACAAAAAATAACAAAAACTTTTGTATGTTTTTAACAACTTTTATTTTGTGAATGAAACAATCTCGCCATTTACAAAATATTGAAGAATTTTGGTTGTATATATCAATTTAATTGAATAAAAATTCAATAATAAGTACTCAAAGTTTTTTTTCTCTTCAAGATAATTTAAATAAAACCTTTAAGGTTTGGAAAAGGATATTATAGCTAAGATTCTTAGTTACTAATGAATATTTAAGATATTATAAAATTAACAGGATTTTACGAAAGTTTAAATATTAAGATTAAGAGAATATTAACATCATCTGTTTCTGAAAACAAAAATAAAAAAAACCAAACTTACCTAGATTATGATTTGAAATATTTAGTTTCGGGAAACTCTCTAAAAGCAAATAGAAATGTTTCCTTGTAAAAGTGAGCTTTGTTATTTCGTCAAGTCATTCCTGAAAAGAAAATTAACAAATCATTACTCTAAAGAATCTATTAAGCTCCTAAACTAACTATAAAAAACACTAAATTGGACTATTTTATTGCTGAATAAAAATGAAATAAATCATTTTAGTTATTTATTAAAAAACGTACTCTTAATTAATAAAGATGTTTGAAAAAATATAACATTGTTTATCAAGATGAAACTATATTTAAAGTGCATAGTGTGAAGATAAGTCTTGGTTAAGTGTATATATCCATCAAGTACTAAATAGTTGAGAACTGAGTGTTGAAACATTGGCAATAAGTATGATAATTAGTCGAAAATTTTGATTATAACAGTTTATTTAAGCAAAAATCCATTAAATTCAGGACCTTCAACTTGTGATCGATAAGCTAATGCATGGTATGAAGGAAAATAATTAACTATATTACTAGATAACTATAAGCCTCACCATTCAAAATTATTTTAAGAGTAAGTGTCTCATAAAGATGGGAAACTCATTTTTAATAGACCTACTCATCAAAGTTTAATTGTATAGAGAAGGCTTTTATTGAGTAAAAAATCTATACACAAATTTTATGTTAACATGATTTAAATCAAAACCCCAAAACCCCTTAATGAGGTTTATAAGTGCTTTGATTTGTAGGGAATTTGTTAGGGGTTGGGGTTATTAATAGGTTTTAATGTGAAATTTATAGTAAATTTATTTAATTTAATCACTCAAAATGCATTTTTTGAATCATGTGGGAGAGGTCTGAAGTTTATCTTACTTAACCACAACTCTATCTACTCTATTGATATTTCTGATCTTGAGTTTGGTTTTATTGTTATTGACTCTGCCATTTGCTTCATTGATTGAGACACTCTTGTTTTGTCAATAAATTGCTTTATTCTTTGCCTTGCATCCTTCTCGCACCTTGTATAGTAGTAATCGTTGCGAGGCATATCACACTCTATTATTATTGCTGCTAAAGCCCACACATCCCACTTTTAGTCTCCATCTCTCCAGTCTTCCCTTTCCGGATAATATCCTGGAGTTCCCATTACACTTCCAAGCCTTGATACTTCACTCTTAAGGCTCTGTTGAAATCAATAATTGTTACTTTTGCTGGTGAAAAGTTCAACATAATATTCTCAGGCTAGAGATCTCTGTGAACAAAGCCTAACTTATGAAGCTATTTGATACCTTGTATAGCTTAGGTTGATATTAATGCAAGCTATCTATGATTTCTTTGATCAGTTATGAAATCTCTGAGTGTCATTTCAAAGAGTGGTAGTCTGAAAAACCACATGATCTTTGGCTAGGAGAACAGCATCTAGCTTTATTAAGTATTTGCACTCTTTAAACTTAGCCTGAGTGAGTACTTAATACTCATTAGTAAACTCCATTTAATATTTATCATCACTAAGGAGATAGTTGAAGGATATACCTTGTAAGCATACTGATGATCCTTAATAACTTTCTTGTCATAGGAGTCCTCTAGAATTAGGCAGCTTTAGAGAGAAGTATCTAAATCAATCTATGCTAGTACTGGAATTTTCTTGTATTATATTTTAATCATGATTTTAGTGACCTCTGATGCTAATAGGTTGCGTG